>JAQFXW010003105.1:0-12257 GCA_034693945.1 Dendrobaena attemsi
GCAGAGCTTGATCAATTCATTTTCGCCGTAAGTGGTATGAAGTTCGTTTGGCCAGTAGTTGTTGTCAAGAATGGCCAACTCGCTTATAAGGTTTGTATAGTTTGACATTCCATCGCCTGCATCAGCTGCTGTGGTCGTAAACAGACGCTGTTTCAGATTGTTACACAGACTTGTGAGGAATTGAGGTTGATTAATGGGCACGTGCTTTCTGTTTGTTATAAGCGGCGTTGTCTTAAATTTAAGCCTGTCTGCTGCTAACTGTGCTGTCGACATCGTCGGACCAGGCTCTCCTTTCAACTGCTCAATTCTGCGTATACTGCGTCTAATGAGCCTGTCTGCTCGTGGTAGCGTCATATCTCTGCTTTGCAGGGAAAGCAACAACAAGGACAATTCCTTGAGACTATCATACATCAGTCCCAAATCCATGACAAATTCAGGCGTCACAATTCAGTGCGTTTTCGGGTCATAGAATACACCTTCAAAAATTAGTATCTATGTTTCTGCTACCGACTATAGTAAGTAAGTATAGCGAGTAAGTAAGCATGCAAGCAAACAAGTATGCACATTCTCTATTCGACTTATAGAAACGCAGAATAGCTAACATGACTAAAGCAACTTGCTTAACACAATACAGTTACGTCACGAGAATTCAGAAAATAATTCCGGCCATTAAAAATAGCTCCCGGAGCGCTAAATAGGCAGCGCTCCGGCTGATTTAACAGGAGGTGGCGGGGCGTGCGCTCCGGCTACAAAGTAGGTACCGGAGCGGCGCTCCGGACCGCCCCGGCCCGTCTACAGCCCTGCACTCAATTCCTTGGCAACATGATTTGAACCTATACACAATTCGTATCTCGATCCGAATAATTCCGCTGACACGATAGAACACAGCGCTCTAGAATAAGCTACAGACACAGGTTCTATGTATTGTATAGCTCTGACGTTTTAGACCTCGTGAGACTACGATTGCAGTATACAGTACAATCGTACCTTGACACGATCTCCGTACAGAGTTAGTGAGTTCACCCAAGTTCATAGATGACAGAGCAGCTGTCCTGCACAGCAATAAAACTATTTGTGAGTGAAGGACTTGCTCAAGGCCATTATACGAGGTAGATTCGACGAACAATTACACGTTAGAGTGCAGAGAGGGAATATTAACTGGGTCCAACTTCAGATACACCATTACACATGTCTGGGTTTGAATGAGAAAATAGTCAGCCTGCATGTTATGGGGCGGCTATAGACCTTTTCTACTGCAGCTATAGATAATTGGAAACGTGTCGTACATCTTTCACATCAAACTGAATCCAATTATGTTTGTTTTCAAGACGCCAGGTTCGTTATTCAGCAGAACGTAGAGTATATAGTAGACAGAGACGTAGTAGCCTTGCAACAACAGCTTGGAATCCAATTTCGATCGAAGGCGGCTTAGGATTTTCTTAATGAAACAGATTATTTTGTCGAGAAGCCATTTGTTTCTTCCGCCGAAAGACTTAGACCCCCGTTGATTGGCTTATTTCATCACATATCTATTGTATAGACTGCCAAGGAAACCATTTCGTTCTTAGTTCTAGGGTTTCATATTTTCTGTTGTTGCCCGCAGTGGCGAGGTCATTCTTTTTTATGTTTTCCGTTTTTCTTTTCCCTCTGTGGTCCATTGCACTGAGCTCGGTGGTCGCATGGTTAGAACGCTAGACGGGTAACGCGGAGGACAAGGGTTCGACTCTCTTCCATGGAAGCGTATATAATACAGTGCATCGGGTCCAAGTGGTCCAAATCCTTCACTCAAATGATTATTACTGCTCTGAGTCGTTGATGTGATGTTGTACGAACGATCGTGCAGGAACATACCTCTATACAGGAATAGGTTGGGGTTTAGGGCCTACAGCTCAACTTAACACGTCGTTACACTGACTATAAGCCTATGATACACGGAAAATATGGAGTATAATGATATAGGTTTAAGAATCTAAGACAATGGTAGCAACAAAAATAGCTAGAAGCACAAGCGCATTTATTTATTCATTCATAATATATTTCTCTACCGCCTCTTCTAGTCTCAGAGGCGATCCAAACTATAAACCGAAGGTGTATCGGAGTAACACTCGGAGTAACACGCCGAAGCGCCTCGAGCAATTGCGAGTGAAGGACGCAGTGGCTTGCGTTGGATTCGAACCTCCGGCCGCTCGAGACTTCGATTATCTCACTACACCACCACACCCCACATGTGCGCTTGTCCTGGTCCCTCTACTATACTAGGCTACTTGTCCTTTTCCGTCTCTCTCTATCTGCCTGTCTGTCGGTCTGTCTGTCTCTGTCTATGTTTGCCTGTCTCTCTGGTTCTCTGCAGTGGCTGATTTACCACGGTACAGATGGTACAGTTGTACCGGGCGTCCCATGACAGTAAAAAGGGGCCTCTCTTCTCCTTTTTTAATCATTATAAGTCACTAGATTATTGATGTTTATGTGAATGAGAGCGTGAAGACTGAAGACGGTGAAGTACGCAGCGTACACTAGTGTGTACTTGCCGAATATCATTTTCATTTGTTCTAATGGACTTTAAGTCAACCACGAAACACGTTCCAAATAGCAGTAGAACGCGCCCAGAAATGACTTCCGGTTGTTTTTGTAAATCTAATAATTAAATTATTTAAACAAAACTGATGTGTTTAGTTAATTATGTAGGCCTAACAAGGACTTATTTCATATTTTGGAGACGAATACAATCGGTTAAAGACGTAATCTGGCGTATTAAAAAATTTAAAATTGCATGGGGAAAATAGTACTGGACTGGACTATAGTAGTAGTAGTCACACACCATACTGTCCGTACTAGTCTAAATTTCTAGTATAAATTGTAATTACTAGTCAAATTTTTATGAAATTTCAGTCTAACAATTTGACAAAGCAGGTAGACTAGTAGTTCGCCCACGATCTACAGGGTATCTGGGCCTATAGTTAGCCTACGCGGTGGCGCTGGTTAGCCTCCATGGAAATATGTGTACCAGACGTAAAAATTAAAAATCGTCCACTGGTTCTCTGGTCTTTTTCTACTTTTGATGCATCGTTCCACTTCCAAACGAAATCGTGCATTATTCTTTTCTAACTTTTTCCAGCTTCTCACATCCTCTTATCGTATATATTCTATCGTCTAATCTCCTCACAATTTTCCTCCAGTTCCTCCTTAGTCCTTCCTCTCTTTCCCATCCTCTGTCGTTCATCTCCGCCTCCTTAGCGCCTCCTCTGCTTCAATGCAGCAGCAGCAGCAGCAGCAGCAGCAGCAGCAACAGAATGCGGTCAGAGAGATTAAGGCCGAGCTCGGTGGGAAACCGTTTCTGGAGATAGCCAGAAAATAGGCGTGACCAAAGATGGCATGGTTTGAAATTGAATGGATGGACCTGAAGACTTATCGGCTGCGTTGTTCTCCCATGGATATTCATCTCAGCAGGCGCAAGTGCTTACCTGTCAAACAAATGCTCTCTCTCTCTCTCTCTGTCATTGTCAGGCTATCTTTCTTAGTCATGATGCTGTACTACTTCATGTCTGCGCAAGTCAGATACTGACTTTGCAATATCACTCAAGTGTAATGTCTATTAAGCTTAATATTGGTAACTAAGCAGCACACACATAGGATGGGAAAGAGAGGAATACACAAATACAATACAATACAATACACACAATCTCTCAATAGGTTCCTATAATCATGTCAAACGACGAACTGTCTAAATCTCAGTACGATCCAATTTCACAGGCCACATCCGAGTATCACACCTACCGTCTGGTTGTCTCCAGAAAAATTATCGCCCCAAAGAGAGCTTTGGTTTTAAACTCGCTCCTCCATCCGTGGATCTATTATTAACGAGTTCGGTCCTGGGATTTGTGCCAATCCACTGATAGAGCGCCGGAGTGCTGGAGATACTGAAGGCGTGATTGAAGTCTGGTCCAGGAAAGTGCAGACATCGTCCGGTCAGCGGTAGGGACTGGAGGAGGGAGCGTGGTTGGATGGGGGAGAAGGCGAGAGAGAGAGAGACGGTCGTGCATTGCGATGGGACCGGAATAGATAATGATTGGGGGTGAAATCTCGCTAAGTCGATTTAAACAGATGCTTATACTCCAGGACACTCTAGCCGTCCGTCATCACAAGCTATTCATTCCAACTCTGAATACCTGAACATTGGAAGTCTTCAGAAAGATTGAAAGAGTTGAGCTCTATGGGAGGAGGGAAGAGAGGAGGAAGAAGAAGGCTGATGAAGAGGAGATGAACGTGGAGAATTGGAAGAAAAGGAGGAGAAAGAATACTAGGATGAGGACGGGAGACAAGTAGAGGAAGGACATGCAAAGAGAAAGAAAATAATAACGAAGAAGAGGAGGAAGAAAGAGGACGAGGGGTGTAGCAGGAGGAGAGGAGAGAATGGAGAGAATAGAAGGAGGAGAAGAGAAAGGTTGTTGATGAGATGAGAATGAGAGTGGATGAAGAGAGGAATGAAGAAAATGCAGAGTAAGATAAGGAAAATAAGAGGAGGAATAGGAGGATAAGAAATAAAGAGAGGAGGAAGAGGACTTGGACGAAGACTGTAGAAAGCAGAGGAAGGATGGGCAAGGAAGAAAATAAAGAGGAAAAGCGTCAGTGAGTAGGATGAGGAGGGAGAAGAGAAGGCGTAAAATAAAGAAAGAGGAAGAGAAACATGAGGCGGAAGAGGTGGAGTTGGTATTTGAGCGACTGTCTAAACGTGTCTTGTGGTTACCTAGCAATGAATGCTACCGTGTCGGACTTTCCATTTCTAAACGGTCTGATTTAGAGTTTGCAATTGCCAGAGTTGATGCTGCGGTAAAATGCAAGTAGCTATCTTTCTATCGGGCAAACCTAAACGTCACAGGACCTCTGTCTGTGTTTATCTCTGTCTGTGTTTGTATGTATCTGCCTGTATCTGTATGTGTCTGTCTGTGTCTGTCTGTCTGTGTCTGTCTGTCTGTGTCTCTTTGTGTCTGTATGTGTCTGTCTGTTGGTTTCTGTCTGTCTGGTGTATCTGCCTGACTGTCTGTGTCTCCGACTGTCTGTCCCTCTCCATATGTCTCTCTGTATCTGCCTCTGTCCGTCTCTCTCTTTCTCTCTCTGAAAGGGGGAGAATTCTCTCCTCATGTCGAGGACCATGCCCCTCCCCGTCATTTGAATGCAATTTCCGGTGACGAGGTTCGTGTCTCAGTATGAGTCGATCAGTTTACACGGAACTCCTTTCAGATGAGAAACATTATTTTGTCTCTGTTCTGTCTGCATCAGAGATTCATAAACGTTTCGGATATGTTGATTTTCCACATCGTGATACCTCAAAGAATAGTTGTGTGCTACTTTGTACCGGTATAGTCGGGTACCCTACGGTCCAAGTTCGAGATTCAAGATTGGACATCCTCTTTTATCCGCTCTTTCGACATTGTCTCTTTCTCTTTCTCTATCTCTCTCATTCTGTTTCTGTCCTTTCTTCGATCTATTGACTATTGTTATTCCTTGTTTGCTTCGTTACACTCTATTCTGCTGCACACTGACTGCTCTGATCGATTTCCAGTATTCTTATCGTTTTCGTATTTCCTGTCCAGCATATGTTGATGAGACCATCGAATCCTGCTCTGGCAACCTCTACGTCTGGCGGAGATTAATCCAGTCCCGTTACAGTCTATAGCCGTCTGCTATTTCGCCCTGCTAGTCTATAACTACTGTCTGCTCTAGACTATAGCAGTGTCCGATTAACCTCTCGGGGGCCCCATGCTCATTGTACATTTTCCCGTTCGCAATAATTCTGATGCCTGATGGCATTATTTGAGTCATTACTCCGATTTTCTTCTGAAAATATCCGTTTTTCGTGTACAGACAGTTTTCAGTGATCCTTTACTCTATTAAACTCTTTCCAACTTCCAACCTTTTTGTTGTTCTACCTGTCGGGGATTCCTATAAGCGAGAGCCCCAGACTTTGAGCATAATGAGCCATGTGAGACGTGGTGACGCAGTGATAAGGTCGTTGCCTTGTGACCGGAGGGTCGCAGGTTCGAATCCCGCCTCAAGGGCTTGCGTAGGGACCTTGAGCATGTCCTTAACTCGCAATTGCTCTGCAGTACAATTGCTCTTCCACCGTGAGGACGTCGGAACTCTGTAAGAAGGGCTATCTCAAATCACAGTTGTTGTATTGTATATTGCATTGTAATTGAGCGTACTGGTTGATCCGGGGGGTGTACTCCATTCAACTATCCAACGCAAGAGCGTCTCATAGGCAGACGAGACCGTCTTTTCCAGTCCATCATCTGGAATGAGATCCACGTCCACGTCATCTTTTCCCACCTCTTGACTCTTGAGCAACGTCATTTTGCTCTCGGTCGCTGTAAATGACTTTGTTCTACCGCCTAAAGATGATGTGTAGAAATCGTAATCTATCGAGGGTTCTATTGAAACGCATATCTAGATCTATCTATGTTTATTAGTGATCTGATTTCCAAATTCAGTTCCGGTATTTAAATCGTAACATTCATTCGTTAGCTGATAACTCTCATCAGTTTTTATGCGATGTTAGGAGCGATGTGGTGTGGGGTGTGTCAACCTGCATTGAATAATATACGAATAATTAATTTTTATTTTAATATAACCTCATTGTTTCTACAATACATAGGCATAATCTTTAATTTTTCAGACCTGACATAATTGTGATGGCGACCATTTCATGCCTTTTCACTTTCATTGCATCACTCCTTTCATTCCTTTTCATCTTCGTCCGTTCATGCCATTTCACTTTCATGCATTTTAAATGCATGATCAAAACACTCCTAATGCTTGTTATACTCTTATTCAACACAGGAAGGAGCAGTTGGTTCCAAAGTTCAAGGAGTACGACGTCGATGGGAATGGCTTCATCACCCTGGACGAAGCGTCGGCCATACTCCAGACGGATCCATTCAACTTCCCTGCGGACAAGGTCCTTCTCCTGCTCAAGAGGTTCGACAGGGATGGAAACGGAAAACTGGACATCGAGGAATTCGCAGGATTCTACGCAGAGGCCAAGGCCACGTAAGTCTCTCTCTCTCTGCCTATAGAACGGAAAAAGGTTGGAATACAGTTTGCATAGCCGATGGCTTTTACTGTCATGAAGTTATACTTTATTTATTTATTTCATGATCTCGTGCCCTTCTTCTTCCATCGACCTACAAACCAAAGCATTTGATATAGTTTTAATTGATTCTGGCCAAGTTGGTGTCCTGTCACCTCCCTCGTCGTAAAAACATCAACCGCCTTAGCTGTCCGTCTGTTTACCTGCTTGACTTTCTGGATCTTGACCACCCGCCTTAATTACGATTCTGATTTGACTAAGCGCTTGTGCATAAGCTGGTTTCCGCGATTCCGCTTTTGTTGGAGCCATAGAAGATTCGAGTTACGACTAAGATTACGATTAGCCTACATTTATGTTCCCTAGTAGGCCTATGTTGTATAGGCCAACGGACTACTATTTTATTATTAATGCGTCGTGGTACAAGTAGGGCCTACAGTGGGGCGCGGTAGTGTAGTGGTGAAGGTTACCGCCATGCAACCGAAGGGTTGCGGGTTCGAATCCCACCCGCCGCGTAAGTACCTTGAGCAAGTCCTTCACTCGGCGTGTAAACTCCGACACACCTCCGGGATATAGTCGGGACCGCTTCTGAGTAGTAGGAGACCTGAAGGGGCGGTATAGAAATGTGTGAATAAATAAATAAATGCCTATTGTTGCAGAAATGACGAGATAGCCAGTCGCTTTGATCAGTTGGACGTAGACAGGAACGGAGTGCTGAGTCCAGACGAGGTGTGCACGATCTTCAAGGATCTGCTGGGCTTCGACGAACCAATGGCCAGGTTCCTCATCGACATGTTCGACACGAACAAGGACGGAAACCTCGACAAGTCCGAGTTCGTTCATCTCTGGTCTGGCATGTTTGGCCAGTAGGAGGTGGCGCACCGCAGACGGCGTCGCCACCTGGCGAATGCAGCTGATACTAATCGCCAGCGTCGCCACCTGGCGATTAGAGCTGCTACAATTCGCCTCCAACACGTTCCTTCGGCCGGCGATTTCTATTGTTTAGCCGTTTCGTCGTCTTCGCTGTTGTCGTAGGTTTTCCGCGTCATTTTTCCTGCGCTTTTCTCGTGACATGTCTCTCATCGCTTTTGTAGCAGCGTTAGTTTTAGACGCAACACTGAGGTCCGGTCGATTTGAGAAGTCAACAGTGTCAACGTTAAATTTTTCTGCTTCCTTCGCTAGGAGCCAATAGCCTAGGCCTAAGCTTACTTGATTTTAGTAATTATTATTGCAGTCGATTTTTACACGGATTGTTCATTCTGAATTGTTTGTAACTTGTAAGCCATGTGAGCAGAACAGAATGGCAAGGAAGCTCAATTGGGTGAATGGTGGCCGACTTGTCAACCCATTTGGATTGGTTCGAATCTTGGAAACGTCACAGGGGCCTAAGCTTTCGTGTTTGCATCTTAGTAGAATTCCTTCTCAATCTTTCTACTCTCATCATATGGCTGTTATTTGTTTACCCGCGCTTCTGTTGGGAGCGACTCTGAATAGTAGGCCTACTCTTGTAATTGCAAATTGTAAATCTGCATTAATAAAGCGACCCTCAGAGCGAACTCAACAGAGGC
Source organism: Dendrobaena attemsi (assembly GCA_034693945.1). Taxonomy (NCBI): domain Eukaryota; kingdom Metazoa; phylum Annelida; class Clitellata; order Crassiclitellata; family Lumbricidae; genus Dendrobaena; species Dendrobaena attemsi. The sequence continues at coordinate 8,653 of JAQFXW010003105.1, forward strand.
GCTCCCGACCCGATGGAACAAAGCCATAGGCAAACAACATAGTGTTCAGGCGTCGGCGAAACCCGGAAGGAGTGAAAGAGAGAGAGAAGTGTTTGCCTCTTGGCAAGAGGGAGACGGTTCCAGGCTGAAGGATCAACAAAGGCAAAGATGCTGGCCTGAGCCGTGGCAGAGCGCATAAAAGGGACGAGAAGAAAGTCGTGTGCTGGCTTATTTCTGAGATGTAAAAATCTCGGGCTAGTACATGACGGTAAAAGCCATCGGCTATACACTGTCGTTAAACTGTCTCATTGCGTTGAATAAGTCGGTCTCATCCTTTCTTGCGACTAAGTGTGATGCTCGAATTACTAATTTAAAACTTCCACCTGATTACACGAATGTTGGGCCAGGCATTACACAAAAGTAGGGGTAGTTGTCTAAATAGTTGTTGATTCCCCAAAATCTTCCCTTTACCTCATCGTTGTGGGAAGGTGAATCCTACAGGTAGATGATTGCCTGGTCTAGGAGTCCGAAGAATCACCTAGGGCGCGATGGATAGGTTCACCAGGAATCCTGAAAGTGCTGGCTAACATAGGTTGCAGATATCGTGAGAACACCTAAGCATAAGGACGAGAGTAATAATAATTATAGCTACCGGCTTCGGAATAAGAAATCTCAAAAAGAGGTATCTTTCATGGTCGGCGTATGCTGACGGAAAAAATGTACGATGAATGTTGTCAATGGTACAAAAGTTACGAATCTGCGATAACGTATTGAACAGCTATTCATTGAATGAAATTTATGAATATGAACGAATAATGATATTATGAGAGCGCGTATTACGTTTTTGCTAGGAATGTCCCTTACAAAGTATTAATAACGAATAATTGACAATTGGAACCATACTCATGGATCAGATGGATTGGACCCAGAATTTGCATTAATATCGTGTTCTTAATCATTATGTAGAGGTGTCTTAATGACGATACTAACTATTATTTTGAAGACCAATGCTCGATATGCCGATCGAGACGAATTAAAAATATAATTTATATAATTTATATCCAAATGCGCCAACACGGTGAACGAGCAACAACCTATCTATCACCAAAACAGCTTGGTGTAGGAGTGCCTGGCGGATGCGAAGCGGCGGTTCACGCAACTCGCCGATATTTTAACAGACATAGACCGAGATTAAATCGTTATTAAACTTGACTTTACAAATGCCTTTAACAGCTTCTACAGTGATCGCATGATGGCATCTGTCGTTGAGGTTATTCCCGATCTTGCCCCATACTGCTTTCAATCATACGCCGAAGAATCAATGCTCAAATTTGTCAGCTTCACAATCAAATCACAGGTCGGCCCTCTAGGGGATGACCCGTTGGGGCCTCTGCTTTTCTGCCTGCCGCTTCAAACTCGCCATTATCTTTCGGATATCCCTACCCTCACCCTCTCATCATCCCACAGAAAGTGACCAGACTCAACGCTAGACAAAGGAATGGCGAAGATTAATGATCAGTGTCTGTGAACTGCAACAAATGCAGATAAAGCTTCTTAGGTTCTTTGACAGGCAGCGTTCAATATGAAGTATTAGCTACTACCGTTTGGTTTTCGTCGATTGGCTCCGTGTTTGATCGTGACCAGTCCCTACCCTCACCGTCTCATCGTCCCACTGACAGCTGACGCCATAGAGCGAGTATTTGTTAATATTCGTTAATATTCGTAAATATTCGGTGATGAAGCTTCCGTTATGTTTACATATATAAGATACTCAATAAAAACAATGGGGCGCTGTTGGACCCCATTTTAGCTATAACGTAAGTTTTTACACGTAGTCTGTTGAAGGTTAATTCACAGACGTCTACTATCAGTGTAGTCCTACCATGGGAAAAACTTGTGACGATGCCGATAATCACCATCTGTCCTAATAAATATTTTACAATAGTTCCGGTTTATCCACTCTAAATGTTACTGCGTACAATAAGCTTTCCATTTGGCTGGGACTGCAACACTTTTAGAACTACGCCTCAGTGGATAATACTAACTCATCCACTATTCGTACTATCATAGTACCAGTCTTAAACTAATTAAAAAGACGAAATATACTTCGTAACATTACAACACAGTGTCGGTAAACAACGAGTAACCAGCATGCGTCTCCAGGTAACGGCAAGACATGTCCATTCCATGTACTAATTATGTTTATGTAATGTTAAATTGACTATTGTAAAAGGTGTATAAGAGAGCGTGGAATTTAAATTTATTAGTGATTGCTATATAAATGTATTTTTAATCAATCAATCAATCACATCTATTATTGCAAATCAAAGCAAAATATTGCTATATAATAGGCACATAACATGAGCCAAGATACAATTTAGGTGGACAAAGGGAACCCAGAATGGACGATTAGTCCCGAAAAGCAGGACTTCATGCCATTAACTGAAGTTTCATCATCATTACACGAAACCAATATAAACAAGTAGTATTAGATGACAGGAAATTAATTGTAAATGACAAAGCAGAACAAACACAAATTAATTAGGATAAACTTAACTAAACTTTTAAGTATCACCTAAGTCACCTTAACTACTACAGTGAATGTGGCGTACACGCAATATTATTTTATATTACACAAAGAGAGTTTAAAAGTAGGTTAGTACACAATCTCTTTTTGAAGATGAACACATTGCTGGATGTACGTATTTAACTCGGAATTAAATTCCATATCTGAACTTCTTGAGACTTGACTTTGGGTTGACGTAGGTTGGAGTGAACAGTTGTTAATGTCGAACGTGTTGAAGTTTGTCGTAGTTGCGTTCTTATATTTTATATAGTTTCTTTTAAAAGGGTGTTCTAGACAGCTTATACCCATGCTATCGCCGGCTACTCTGTTAATAATTGTGATATTCGATAGTTGACAGACTTTATCAATATGTAGACCTTTCGAGAAACGAAAGAACAATCGATGTATCCGAACATGAAAAGGAACCGGAAGTTATGGAAGCAGAGGTGGAATGGTCAATTAAACAATTGAAGGACAATAAGGCATCAGGCCAGGACTGGATACCTATAGAAATGATAAAAGCTGAGGATGGTGCGATGAAAAAGACAATAACATAACTGTGCAATAATATAATATGGACAATCGGAAAATGGCCAGAGGGTTGGAAGAGTTCAGTCTTTATCCCTATTTAAAAAAAGAGATGAGAGAGTGTGAAAAGAACAAAACTATAGCAATGACATCACTCATAAGTAAAATATTACTTCAAATAATACATAAAAGAATGGAGAGTTTTCCCCGATACACAAACTATGCCCGAGAAACAACCAGAATGAATTTGGCAGAACTAAAGGACGCGACATCGGAAAGAAAGAAGTGAACTGCTTTTGTCATGACGGTCGCTAGAGTTCAAAGAACTGATAGCACAACGTGACAAGGTGAACTCTATCTGAAGCATTAGACACCTCTAAACTGTGTAACTATAATGTTTAAATTGTCGTCAACAGCCTGTGACGACGTTAAACTATGCAATAACCCTCAGAGGTTAACCTATAAAGAAATCACACATTGGATAACCTGGGGTGAATTTTTCACCCCTCTATATTTGAGGCATGTGATATAA
>JAQFXW010003106.1:0-12254 GCA_034693945.1 Dendrobaena attemsi
CAGCTACTTCAAACATCCTTAGGTCAGTTTAGTTTGAGGACATTTAACGGTTTAGGGGGGGCGTACGCCGGCTCCGTCCCCCTCTAAATCCGCGCCTGCTTAGATACGATACAATATGATACGATACAGTGGCTATGGTCTGAATCGAACCTCCGACCCTTCGGAAGCAACGCTGCGACTATCCCACAGTGCCATCGTGCCACCACAAAGTTCTGCTTCCATGCTTCCAAGGTCAGATGCATCAAAACAGGTATAGGTTGCTGTTTCTCCGACATTGCTCAATGTAAGAACATTCTTTCCAATGGGAACGTCCAGCTTTTAATAGCTTGCAAGGAGGAAGAATTGTGACTGGACTGCAAATACCGAGTTTCATTGTAACGGTCAAAACCACTGACCAGTATAATCGGACTCTGATTTAGAAAACAATATCGCAGTGTTGAGAGTGAGGACAGACTGACTGGGTTGTGCTGTATGTCAATCCAGCCAAGCTTTGGGCGATAATCAGCAGTTTTCAGACATGCGGGGACAATTGGACATGTAGCACAGACAATTAGACATGTTTGCAGATCTGCAAGTTATGGCATCATTAGTGCTGAAACATTTGTGATTTCTAAACTTTTAATAGATGTCCATTTGCCCCACTTAATTTAAAAGTGTAATGCACACATGTTCTCATAATATCTTTTCAATTATCTCCTGTGCTATTGCATGGGAGTGTGTCTCTTCAGTTTATTGACAGCTTAGGACAACAAAGAATCGCATTGGAGTTTTATTTAAGCCTAGTCTGTTGTGACCTGATATTATGTAGTACTTTGCAGTCCAGTGCTGACACTTTTGGGACTTCTAAACTTTTACTCTAGACTCTAGAGGTTTACATTTCTCCAACTTCGTTTGAAAGTATTATGCACACACATGTTTCAATATATTTTTTTAAATTATTGTCCTATGATTGTGTATGTTATCGCATTAGACAATGTCATTTAAGACTAGCCTATGACATGCCATTCAATGCTTTACAAGCAATGTAATTCTGATAACAATAATCGATGATGTGCATCGTGTTCAACACAATTTCACGTTTTATCAGAATAACAAACAGCAAGTATCGATGATTGATTCGCCAGATAGATATGGAGGCTTTAGATTTGCAAAAATCGGAAATCCACAGCTGCACAATATGTTTACTCATTAATGTAAACAAGGGCATCAGAAATATTTCACTGATGCATTCACATGGCTGTGACACTGCGTGATCTACTTGGCTAGTCCGCTGGGGGTACATGTTATTGACAGGTAGCTGGCTCGAGTTTGCTGAGCGGATTTCGTATTTTAGGTCCCTGAGCAAGATGTTTGAGCACATGTATCTATTAATCAAACAGTACAATTGGGCTGTGGAATAAACTAAGAAGGAAGTGGTAAGTTGTGTAATGCACAGATCCACCATGCCATTGCTTAAGATTCTGGAATTCATTTATTGCCAACACTTGGGTGAACCAATGCCAGTTGAGCATGCTCTGCCGCTAATCTCTCTGATGACCAAACTTGAACCTCTAATAGACATCAAACTCCTGCTAATGCTGCTGTTCAATGCCGTACTCATAAATAAGCTGGAGCTTGGCATTTAGCATTACAGTATTAGGCCTACCTTTTTAATTGAAGTTTACCAATGTTACGATTATGAGCAAGCAGTTACTGCAATATTTTGTGCTGTGCTGTGCCTTGCAGGGAAGATAAGAAGGCTAGAGCCGTAAAATTCAGCCACACATGTTGCCTAAACTTAAGCGTCAACTCAACAAATGAAATGACTGAACAGAAAGGAGCTAAAACGATGATATAAACAAATACAAAGCGCTAACATAAATCACTAAAATGTTAGTCAGAAGACAATCAGCAAGGAATGTTGAAGGGATGACCAAGCAAATAAAGAGTTCCTTTTCCCATCCCTGAGCTGTTTCCTTCAGTCCCCCAGTTACCCAGAATGTTCATAAATAACTAAGAGAGATCAGAAGCAGCATACACAAGGCATGGCTCTTCCCTCAATTTATGGTAGGGTTTGCAGCAGGGTTTAGTACCTACTGTCCAACACAGGAATAATCTCTTAAATTCTTCAGTGACCTTTACAGTTGAGAGAACAGTGTTCACAGGCAATATAACCTGACAATGTAATTACTTAGATGCCTATGCATTTCCCTTGTTACCAACGCTGGTAATATCTTAGGATTGCCATATACAATTTGGGCTCATAAGTATAGTAGTCAAATGTGTCCTGAATCCAACCATTGCCTTCTATAGACACTGTCTAAAAGGCAATGATCCAGCCCAGTCAGCTGCAACAGGAATATGCTCTTTCTCAAACACATGTTGACCATGTAGGAAGACTTTCCTTCAATGATATCCAAAACAGAGCAAGTTGACCAATATTATAAATGTCAAAGTGCTGCTATTGAGATAAAAGTCTCTTGATATAAATAATTATTGTGAGATTCTTATTACCAGTATTTGCATATTTTCAATCTTGACAACATATGGTGGTCATTGGATTGCTCATTTGCGTATATCTCCATGTATGTCACACTTTGTCACAGCGTATATATTCATTAATTCCAATCTTATCTCAAGGAGCTTTTGCCTCCGGATCTCTTCCATTCATGGTCACAGATATCTCTGCTATGCCATATTTAATCCATGAATATGTATGAATATGTATCAGCTGCAACAATACATATATGCATGAATATGTATCAACCATATTTAGTAGGGACAACTTTAACGTTGACAACTATAAATCCCAACACAACTCCAAGTTCCCGACTTACAGTTTTAATTGGAAAAGCCATGAAAAAGGTAAACCTATTTACACATACCCTTGGCAATAATTGATCAATGCAATTTCATGCAACCTCATTTTAAAGGTTGACTTTAGACCTAGAAAAGAAAAGAACTGGCATCCAGTAAATTAAACTAAGATAACGGTAATTTATAGTCACAAACACCCAACGGTAGATATATAAGTAGGCCTACAGATTTCGATTTATTTCGCCTCGCTACTCTTATTTCATTAACCATTCGGACAATGAAGCGATAAAGAAACATGACCTTCGCGACCTGGAAATATGTGCATTGTGGAAACAATGCATCAGATGCGGCTAATTGGGCCATTAGCTGGCAGATATTTCTTACTCACCTTTAACGAGGACCTGTATGGAGATTGAGCTGTAAGACGGTTTCAGCGGTGAATAAGGCGTGCAAGTGTACAGCCCCTCGTCCGCTGGTTGGACCTGGGCTATCGTCAGCGTTCCATGTCTGTCGACGCTCAGCCGTTTCGTCTTTTCGGCGTCGATCACCTTACTGTTCCTCGCCCAGACGATGAAGGAAAGGGGCGGGTTGGCCGTTTCCGGGCAGTCGATTCTGGCCTTCAGCCCCTTCGGCAGGTACATCTTCAGCGTCGTACTGCCGACCGAAACGACATTCGCGAGGCTGGCAAGGGCTGAGGAGACGACGGCGAGCATAAATCCGACGAGAATCCTTTTGAAGACGCCGGTCACATGGCTTTGATTCATGTCACGCAGGACAAGGCTGATCGACCCCACCACCTACTTCTCACATCCTTCTACCGTCCATACACGTCTCCTCCGACCGCTGGCTGGCTCGTAGGTTGGGGCCTTCCTCGATACGCTGGACCACTTTCGCCAATCGCCCCAAGACCGACGACGGTTAGCAGGTTAATAGCGACGACCGTTGACGTCAGCCTCGTCCGCCTAATTACTTAACGCACCCGATTACGCAAAATCGGATTCGATTAATAGCTCAATCAGATCCTATAATTATACTCTCATAATTTTATTTTATTTTAATATAATAGTAAAGTTAAGAATTTGCGTCTCTGATTTTCCGGAAGTCATCCGCAGCTCGTAACGATGAAGTAGATGACAACGATGTGCATGATGCTGTGAATAAGTAAGTAAGTTCGCCAAAGTCGACGAGTAGTTACTGCCGTGGACTGGTCGAGCATCTACTAGCAACTGACCGTTGTCGACCGAGTGCGATAGATGCATGCGCCGCAGCCAACGTCCGTCCGTCCGTCCGTCCGTTCCCCGAGAGTCTGGGCCACCACGGCGCACGGAACTCAACCGTCAAACCGACCGGAAGCCGCTCCACGGATCCCTAGCACGTCCGCGTGAGGCGCGCGCGAGAACCGGATCAGAGCAGCACGATGCACGCCGGCTTTCACAGCAGCTGACCAGCGGCTCCGTCTGTCTTTATCTCTGCCTACGCCTGTCTATCTGTCTCTCTCTCTGTGTCTCTCTCCTACCCCGACCAACCAAGCGAACTATCCAGTAAGACAGCCGTCGTTGCCGCATCGCGTCTTCCAGGGAGGACGAGGACGAGTCCAGCAGCAACCGACCTATGCGTATAGGCCTACGGCGGCAACGACGACCCTCGCCCCGCACGCTGTCCTCCCTGCTAATAGCTGACCCTTCTAGACCCTACACCGCAACAGCGCGGACAGAGCAGCAGCCTTCTCGAGGCTGCAAACGAAAGTCGATGAACGACTCTGGCATGTGAATCAGCCGGGCAGAATGAAATTTTCCGAAGCCTTGCAGGGGTAATTATAACCATCTCAGAGAATTAAGACGGCGGCGACGGCATTGCTCAAGGCCAGGCAACACATCACATCAGCCCAGCCATCGGGTATAGGCCTATAGGGCCGACCGGGCGCGTATGACCGATTTTTGACGTGGGACGACCTCTTCCGCTGGTCTCCAGGCGGCGATGTCCCGGAAGCATCAAGCGCTCTGAGGATCTTGGCGGTTGTTAAGACGCTTAGACGGACGATACATCACGGAGGATTCCGGGACGAACGAAATAATTAAGGGAACTCCGATGCAAGCGTTGTTGCCGGGACGGTCGATAGATGGCCTTAGACGACGTCACAGCAGACGACGGTCACTTTCGTCAGGACATGCGTCACGTCGTCTCCAGCAGTTGACGAGTGCAGTGCCAGTAGTGTTCACACTGTTTGGGAAATGTCCCAAGATCTTGAGATATCGAGGATCAATTTTGATTATTTTTAAACTAAAGCATGTAGGCCGAAGTCAGTCTTCGATTAGTAGGCACTGTAGGCCAACAGGCTACAGATAGGCTTATATAAATTATGTAATGATAGGCTAACACATTAGACGTAGCTCTCAGTGTGATTTTAGATTCATTTTTTAGTAGTCCTACAATCATAGCGATCTAATGCCGTGATCTTGTGACATCTCAAACTGGAGAATTGGAAGTGCGCTGCTGCCGGGGATTGACGAAGTTAATATGGAAAATGAAGATGCCGTAGACGACTAATCAACGGCAAATTGATGATATGATCCGTTTTAAAACTCGATCGGACCCATGGATTAGATGGAGATTTACTGCGACGACGAGGTTCGACGCTAGCCAGACAAAGAAGTCGACGCTATGCTCAGATCATAGAATTCTATCGAAGTCGGCATAGGCGTAATTTGTGGGGGGTGGGTACAAGGGGTACATGTACCCCCACTTTTTTAAGTGGGGTTGTTGGTGTACTGTACCTCCCCCCCACTTTTTCAAGCAAAACATAACAAAATCTCATTCCATATTGTTTAATTGTATCTTTTGAAGCTTTCTGATGTAGAATATGCCAAGAAAAAAGGCAATTTTATTATACCCAACTTTTTACACCAAAGTAAATTTGGAGAATACATTGTACCTTCCACTTTTTAGACCAAAGTAATCTCGGAGAATAAATGTGTACCCTCCCCCACTTTTCAGACTAAAGTTACGCCCCTGATTTTATAGACATCATCATCATCACCAGCATCATCACCATCATCATCACCATAATCGTCATCAGCAATACCAGTCCACCACCATCATCATTATCAGCAGCACAAGCACCAGCAGCTGCAAGTACGAAACAATTGGACCGCAGTTGACCCCACAAGGGTAAAATGGTCTCCTAACACTTCCAATGTCGGGTTTGCGAAAGACACCGTGCATCCTAACATCTTTCTTCTGAATCCTACAAACATCGCCAAACCGAATGCCTTGGATAGCTTTCAATCCTGACATTGTGGTACTTGTCAAAAGACGAAAGCTGGTTGAAACCTAAACATTCTGATTCCACTTTCAACATCCCAGGCTTCATTTTCCATTTCCGAGGTGTTTTATTGGGATAGGAGGGGTGCAAAAGTTAGGCTACCGTCATTTGCTAACAGAACTGTGCTATAATTATTTTAAGCTTATAATGAATTGCCTTGACTTTTGGGACTCTGCTCCAGACCCTCAGAAAAACCTACAATACTTCCATAAACCCAGGATACATTTTAACTTACAAATTAAGGAAAGGGGTGAAAAAAATTTGCGCTGGCGCGCGAATAATTTCAGCTTTATTCCAATATTCTTCCTAGGGGAATCTCCGACATTCGAAGCCTTCAAAGCAAATGCTTAAGCTCATCTCAGAAACAGATAAGTTTTTTTAGAAATTCGGGCCAAAGAAGTTTAAACTTTTTAAACATCGTAGGCCTACCATTGAAATCTCATTACCAAATTATTTTCGAACTTCTATGCATGACTTACGTAAAGGATATGCATAAATAACGAGAAGAAAATGTTGTGAGAGGAACTAAATAAAGTTGCTAAAATGCGCTCCATTTGCCAGTAGGCCTGTTACATGCTCTAAAATGAATTGTCGGCTGGGGATTCGCCCCAGACCCCACTGGGGGAGCTTACAAGTTACAACCCTCCCTCCAGACCCCGAGTCGTGGGAGACATTGTTCCCCATGATCGGCGGGCAAAAGTCTGCCCCCCCCATGTTGGACACAGATCTACGCCTCTGATCATAATCATCTAAATCGTCATCTATATCGACATTGCCATCAACTTATAGTCGTTATAATGGCCAATAATTATAATTACCGAGTGTGACAACCGTTTCTGTCTTCCTCTAGCATAAGTTAGGTAGATCTGCAAAATGAATGAAGACGCGTGACTCATGCAGTGGACCGCAAAAGAGTCTGATCAGCTGCTTGTAAGACGTGAGACGACACAAATAGATGAGTTGTCAGCATCCTTAAGAATCCCTCAAGCGAAACCTCGATCGGTTTCCGGAAGTGCAACAGACTGAACATATTTTTTTAGGACCTTGCATCTGTTAGGGCCTATGCATTAGGATTGTAATACCTGCAAGGTAACACAGTCACCGAAATGTGAATTTAAGGAACATAAATATAAAATTAGGCCTATATCAATACAGACACTGAAAGCACAGAATATATATCTGGGGCGCGGTAGTGTAGTGGTGAAGGTTGCTGCCTTGCAACCGAAGGGTAGCGGGTTCGAATCCCACCCACCGCGTCAGGACCTTGAGCAAGTCCTTCACTCATAATTGCTCGTGGCGCTTCGGCGTGTTGACTCCGACACACCTCTGGGCTGTAGTCGGGACCGCTTCTGAGTAGTAGGAGACTTGAAGGGGCGGTATATAAATGTGTTAATAAATAAATAAATAAAACAAATAAAGCGTAGCTACGCTTTATGTTATATTCTGTGCTGACAGTGTGACCATGAGGACATTTTGGAAGGAAGTGAAGTTTTCCAACGAAGGGAGAAACATTGAAACAGACAGACAACTGACAAGATAGACAGAGACAGAGAGACAGAGATAGAGATAGATGTAGAGATAGATAGAGTGACACTCGATTAGAGGCAATAATAGATTGGGGAACAGATCTCGAGGCATAGAAAGCACAAAGGCTAAGCCCAAGATTGTTCCGGGTGCCCGTTGCGGTGATCAGCTAAGAGACCCGTACTTGATGAGCGTAGCGATCTATGAGGCACATAGGGATTTATAATCAAGGTCACATCACCATCATCATCATCATCATCATCACCACCACCATCATCATCATCATCATCATCACTTATATCAGTATTTTGAATCCATCATCATCACCATCATCATCATCATCACTCATATCAGTATCTTGAATCTATCATTATCATCATCATCATCATCACTCATATCAGTATTTTGAATCTATCATTATCATCATCATCATCATCATCATCATCATCGTGTACGGCACAATTAATTTCTGTCAGTCAGAGGAAATGCGTTGGTTGTCTTCGTCAGCCGTATGATATAATTGATGGGACCAAAGTGGCAAAATAAATTAAACCACCGTCCAATCGTCTTCCTTCTGAATTACCGCAGAAGCGACCGTATGCACGCAAGCAACTCGATCGAGTTCGCCGCTTCCATAGCAACGTCTTTCTCACAATTAAAACCATATTAAGAGAGATTCAAATTGTGTACGATGTGTTGATAATTCGGTCTCCCCATCATAACAGACCGACAGACAGACGCACACATGCACACACACAAACATCGAGACAAAGAGGCAGAATGACACACACACACAGACATAGGCAGACAGATAGAATAACAAACGAAGTGCCAGAATGACACACAGACTGACATAAAAACATGCGTACAAACAGACAGACAGACAGACAATAGGACTGACTAGCTGATTGACTGATTGAGTTAGGCCAACTTATAGGGCCTAACGACTTAGAAGCAGAATAAAAGAAAGCAATTTTACCATCCAACAGACATAGGCCTACAATTAAGTATAACGGGAAACAGAATCAAGAAGACGGACAAAGAGACAGACAGGGAGGGGCGCAGCATACAGGTAGGCCTAAACTACAAATGGAACACTATTATAGCCTAGGGCTGCATTGTCTTGGGGTGATGTTGCTTTATCACGATGACCATCCCAACGGTGGCCACGGCACGTGGGACCTCGCTTTCGCTCCACTGACTGTGAATCGACTTTTACCGCAGAGAGAGAATTGTCTTTTGCGACCGCAGCGTATAACCTATACGCTCCAACCCAATCTTCACCCCGCATCATCGCATGTAGGTATGTATGTGTGTATTTCTATACCGCCTCTTACGGTCCACTACTATTCAGAGGCGGTCCCGACTACAGCCCGGAGGTGTGTCGGAGTTTTACACACCGAAGCGCTTGAGCAATTGTGAGTGAAGGACTTGCTAAAGGTCCTTACGCGGTGGGTGGGATTCGAGCCCGCTACCCTTCGGTTGCAAGGCGGCGACCTTCACCACTACACTACCGCGTCCCACAAGTGAAGTGAAGTGCGGTCTAATATGAGGTCATGTATTTCATGCAATCATGGAAGAAACTGATGCTGTACAGTGTCTGCGTGAGCAAAACTGGATGACAGGTTGCTGTGAGAGGCAGAGCAAAGGCTGCAAGACAGAGCAGTAGAGCTCTCCCAGGTAGAGATGCGCCTTTGAACATGTCGGAAAACTCTAATATTTTATTGCCTTTGCTGGTCTATAGGGTGTCTCTGAAGCGCTCTTAGTGTAACGACTGAGAGGGGTGGTAGATTTGGAGTCGAGAGGAAGATGCAGTAACACTTCCAGAGAGTGGAGGGGTGGTGTGCTTTCCATAGAGGGTGACCAAACACTGGTGGGTAAGTTAGACTGAGCCACTGTGGTTCTGACATGGTGAAAAAGCAAGAAGGTCAAGCAGTGCGAGGTTCGAAGACTATTCAGTTTTAATATAGTGGGGCGTGGTAGTGTAGTGGTGAAGGTCGCCGCCTTCCCGAAGGATTTCAGGTTCGGAACCCACTCGCCGCGTAACACCTTGCACAAGTCCATCACTCACAATTGCTCGTGGTGCTTCGGCGTGTAAACTCCGACACACCTGCGGGCTGTAGTCGGGATTGCCTCTCAGTAGTAGGAGACTTGAAGGGGCGGTATAGAAATATGTGAATAAATAATATTATTTGTTTGACAGTAGTTGCAGTAGATCAGGCCAAGATTGCACTATTTCTACTAAGTCCTTGTCTCTTGTAGGCAGTTTCCTTGGTCTTCCGAGTTCGAATGCGTCCGTTCTCCGGTCGGAAATCTACCAGGAGGAAACGGCCGACAGCGTATTTGAATCGGAGTCTGAGAACTTTGAGGAAATGATCCGAAACATCGGAGCATCGGGTCTATTGCAAGAGTAGGCAGAAGATTACTTCTAAATAAATTGCATAAGCATTAAGGTTTGATATTTTGTCCGTAAACAAATTAACTTATTCTACAAATAGCTGTAACTCAAGTCTTAGCTTATTGTTTCCATTTAAGCAATAACCTTTGCATATTTGCCCATAAACATTGATTTAGTCTATCAATCAATCAATCAATCGCAATTTGTATGGCGCCCCTTCAAGATCCCTACTCTGAGTAGGGCTCTACCATAAAACTTACTCGTATCAAAGATTTAAATAGCGGGTTTGCCATTCAGAAGCGCGCCCAATGCGCATGGCCCCACGAAAAGAAGCTGATCTTGAGAAGAGATAGGAAGGTGGGTAGACTGCCAGAGAGAGACTTAGTTTACCATAGTTTACCGTAGCTTAGTTCACCAAAGATTTAAATAGCGCCTCTTGTAGAGTTTGCCATTCAGAAGCGCTCCCAATGCGCATGGCCCCGCGAAAAGAAGCTGATCTTGAGAAGAAATAGGAAGGAGGAGTAGACTGCCAGAGAGAGACTTAGTTTACCATAGTTTACCGTAACTTAGTTCACCTTAACAGAATTATTAACGTTAACTAACGTCGACTCTGACTGTAGCGTTGGCGTGATAAAGTCGCTGTGGATTCGGTTGCATCAGAACCAACCGGAGATGTTGGACAACTTCGAGGACTTCCTGCGACGCATAACGGCTGAACTTAAGCGAACTCACATGAACTACGAAGCTCTTCAGACCTCGATCGAGAAGTTAGTTGCATCAGATTATACATTTATTATTAATATTAGTATATTATTAATATTCTTAGACGATGTCAAAATACTCCTTTACTGTTTTTGAATAGAGCAATCTAAAAAGATGCAGTTTATCGTTTTCTCAAGGTAAGAATTATAAATTAAATCGTTTAATCGTTTGCTGTTAGCGTCAAAAAACATAAATGTTTGAAACAGTTTTTGGGTTTGAATAGAAGGTAACATTCTAAGGAGGTAACACTTTTAAGAATTTAAAAGTTAGCATGCGAAAATAGTGGCAATAGTTAGCATGTAAAAATAGTGGCATTTGAAAGGTCAGTTCTGAAAAAGGTAACATGGGTAGCATTTTAGGAAGGTACGATTTCTAAATTTAATCGTTTAAAGGTAATTTCTGAATTACTGATAATTAAGTTATTCTTATCTGCTTTTAAGGATATTTAATAACCTTCCTATCTAGTGTAGTCTACCGGTAACTGTAATTAGCTAAATTACTTGTTGATTAAATTTAATTAAATGAACCAAATTATGATGCATCTTTTCTGTGTTACAAGCAAACGGTTTGCACATGACGAAGAGATTAGAGCGCTCTACTTGGAAATGGAGAGTCAGATCAGCGCGGAGAAGGAAAGAATTCGAGCAGAGGTTTCTTCCAGTTATTTTTCAAAACTATTTCTCATCAAATTCATTTCCAGTGGAATTCATTTTCGATCAAAACCATTTCCAATTCAATCAACTTCCAATATTAATTCCAAGTTCGTACCAATCCATTTTCAGTGCAATTAATTTGCACTGAAATCCGTTTCCAATTTAAATATTCCTCTTCTGCCTTTGCCAAATCTGTTGATTGCGTTTAATAGAATCAATTTAATACGTTAACGTCATCGAATCCAAATCTGCAGATCTGCTTTTCGTTACTGGCATGCCATGTTATTTACATGATATGCTTTTCTTATTCTGTTCGATCAGCTCTGATCAGCTCTGAAGCCCAGTCGAGCGCTCGTCTAAAATTACGCCGTCGACTATAACACTACATTTTCTATTGCCCACATTTCTATGCTGTCCCTTCAAGTCCACTACTACTCAGAGGCGGTCCCGACTACTTGCTCAAGGTCCCTACGCGTGGCCT
The DNA here is from genome assembly GCA_034693945.1 of Dendrobaena attemsi. Lineage (NCBI taxonomy): Eukaryota > Metazoa > Annelida > Clitellata > Crassiclitellata > Lumbricidae > Dendrobaena > Dendrobaena attemsi. Next base: position 11,937 of record JAQFXW010003106.1, read on the forward strand.
GGGTCTGAATCTAACCCATGATCCTTCGGATGCAGGACGACGACTAACCCACTATGCGCCACCACCCCCAAGGTGCAGGTTAGAGGATGAGGGAGAGGACTGGCCAGTGGCCACCCGTCATAAACGGAATAGCCATGGCTGCCTCGGTTACTGCTCTTCTACAAAATTATTATTATTACCAAGAGAAACGGTATTAAGAGCAGGGCTTCTATCCCTATACCAAGCGGGTGCAAGCGCGCCCGGTGGAAAACAGGGGGGAACATTTTATAATGTATAATTTTCAGAAATAGGGGGGAAGACTGGTCAGATGGGATGGAA
>JAQFXW010003107.1:0-12253 GCA_034693945.1 Dendrobaena attemsi
CGCAGCTATTTTTAGAGCGTTAGCGCAGACAGACACACACCGCATCATCGAAAGATCGAGAATTATTGTTTAGAATTATTTTTATTAGTTTTTCCTTTTGAGGTGATTGTAGTTTTCTAATCTTTGTCAGTGTGCATAAATACACATGCAGACATTTATGGACGTCCATGCATAAGTGCACAGGTATGCACAGAAATACTTGTGCTAGTTGTACTTTTGAGAGAATTAGAAATTACTTGGAAATTATTGAACTTTCGTATTCTAAAATGGAACGAAGAATAACAATGATGCAGTTGTTGAGTGTTTCCAATCTAGTTTTCAATTGTGCAATGTTCATGTGTAAGAAAGTTCTTTTATAAAATTAGCTGTCATTAGTTAGTGCTATTTAAGATTATGTGGTGCTGTTATCAGTATTTTTATGGAAATGGAATGTAAGTAAGTAAGTAAATAAGTATATTCTTTATTGAAACAGTTCTTAAGCCGCACTGTGGTGAAAAAGCACGCAAGATTAATGTTTACAAGATTTATCATTCAGATTAGTTAAAATCAATAAGTTTCTCATTATGAAGATTTTTCTCATCTTATTGTCAGCTTGGCATATTACCCTGTCATAAAATCTTGGCCTTAGGCTATAGAGTATAGATCTTAGGCTTAACAGGTGGAAGCAGCCTATGGAGCACATGACCCGAGTTTCCAAGTACTACAGAGAATGTGACATCTGAATCCTGAATATTTAAATTCATTGTGAAGAAAATAGGGAAATAGAATGTGGTAGATTGGATTGTATGTATCTTTTTGTTATTAAGTAAATATGTTTTAAAAAAGATTCTTGATTTCAAGATGTTTTGCTGATCTTTTGTAGGTCGAGTTATTTCCGGTTACATGTTCAACGGTAGTTGGCATTTGCTTGGCAAGGGTAATCCACGGTGGCCTCAGGTAAGATAAGTCCAGGTAGTTTGACATTACTTGACAAGGGTAACCCACGGTGGCCTCAGGTAAGATAAGTCCAGGTAGTTTGACATTACTTGACAAGGGTAACCCACATTGACCTTAGCTTTCTTGATTTGCTTGACCCGACTAATTTGGACTGACTAGAAGATTGCAAGTATTTGCCTGTCTTACCTGTTCAATGCAACCTTTGGCTTTGTTGCATTGGTGCTATCATCATTAATTTAAAGTCTTTTTGTATAGATGGCATTGCATTCTCTAGTGTTTAAAGACACTCATGTTTTCAGATGACCATGAACTAAATCATTATGGGAGATGACATAATGATTAATTAATTACTTTACCGTTAATTCATTTATGGATAAGTCACAATTGTTTTTGCATTTATTTCATTTACACTGAATTCCCGCTTATTTGAAAAGTCAAAGAATTTCATGATTATTTAGAGTGTCATGGAATTTAATTGTTGGTCAGGAAATAGTTACTGAAGACAACTGTATATGTTTCAGTTGTAATGTAGCATTGACGTAGTTTCTTCCGGTTTCTCACAGATTAGAATCACGTTTGGATATTTTGAACAGAAATTAAGACCATGTTGGCAAGCTCATTTTGCTTACTACTTTTATGAATGAATATGTGGAAGAGGATCAGTGTAAGAGTGAGACACCAGTAAAAAGTCTTTACAGTAGTTTTATTGTTCAAATTTTCGCTGATGTTGCATCTGGATTTCTGGAGAGCCATTTTTGGAAAGTCGTGGATTTTAAATGTTGGAGCCTTTATGCATTAAGATTTATGAAAGTTGTCTTGTTCAGAGGAATTCTTTAGCTTAAGATATTTATCAAATTTAGAACATTTATGATTTTATTTCAGGCATTTTGGCCAATCAATGAGCAATACACCATAAAAAGGAACGATGGTTTGGTAAGATTTCTTGTACCGATATTTGGCATATTTATTTTATTCTTTTGTGAAACTATGTAAAAGAAATTAATGTAAACGATGATGCTAATCAATAGAAATGTTAAATTGATAAAATTGTAAACTGGGGGCATACCATAGAACTTTGCTCTAATCTGAACTTCTGGGTGCTTTTCTCCCAGATGCCATCTTTTATTGCAGCTAATGGTGCAGGTCAATTCGAAGTCATGCCAAAAATTAATTTTACTTAGATTCTGGGTCCTATGTTGTTCTTAATTAGATATGAATTTCCTTTAATATTGGTCTGGATTGCTCCACTTCAATTTATTTGCACCTGATACCTATGTTTTTGCCTCGCATCAAAAATAATTCGAAATTCTGATCAGTATGATGTAATTTAAAGTAATAATTGTTATTATGCTCGTGTATTAAAGACCTCGAAGGGCATTGTCAAACTCCAAAGTATCAGCATAGAACCATAAACCATAACGATAGCCACACTTTTTATTGCATTTAATGTAAAACATTTAACAGATATTTTTGGTCTTAAATGTTTGCACTAGATTCCATTAAAAACAGAATTATTTTTTTTAAATGTATAAGTCCTATGTATGTTAACCAACCTAGTTATCTATATATACTGAGTTCAACAGCGCCTGTTATATGTACATTACAAAACATGTGACGGTTTAACTTAAGCTAGAAGTATAATGGATATAGCCATTCAGCCCTTTGCGTCCGAAGTCATGAAAAGAGTATTTGGCATTAGATATTGTAAGATTTCAGGAGATTTAGGTTTATATCTATTTCATTACTTGTAAATGGCAAGTGTTTTTAATTTTAGGTTGTGCGCTGTTCATACGATGCATCGGAGTCTGACAAGGACACTGCGATCGGGTAACTTCAACTAAATCTAGTCAGATATGTTAAGTAATTATCAGACCAATTGACCAACTGCACTCTAGTTAACAAACATTTATGTGAATTTGGCTCTTTAAAGTAACAATAATTCTGTCCGTTCTTCATCACTTTGCTTATCACTTTATATGATGTTCAGAGTTACTCAGGTCTAAGTGGGATTCGTCCCTTTCTGGATAGCCCTGTTTGAAATTCATCCATCTTCATTTTCTAAATTTACATAATTTTTCTTAATTTATAATTTATTGTACTGCTGTGGATTTTGCTGGTTCTTTAAATAAATGGTATTGAATTGTATCAATGATCCTTAGCAGTGCAGTCCAACCTTTCTGATACCGTGTATTGAGGAAATCATTTTTGAACTCAAAGTAATGATGTTCATTTTTGAACTTTAAGCGAGTGTAATAAAGTAATGGAACTGAATTTGTCAACTGAATGGACAAGGGACTAGGTTTCACTTAATTTGTACACACATCGCAAAGTAGTTTTGAGCTTCGGCAGACCCGTAAATCAGCTATAAATCATCAGCTTAACAGGTGGAAGTATCCGGCGAAGAACTACTGAAGACAGGGTGACTTGATCTATATAGCATCGTTGTTCAATGTTCATTAATAAGAATATTTCTGAGAAGATATTGCTGCTGGATTATAAGAGGCTGTAGTCTTGCCCATTCATACATAACCCCACCATGCTGAGTTAGTTTAGAGCACGCGAACCATCGTGGTCGCTGTGTTTTGAGCCAAATAATTTAATGGCTGCACAGTCAACATGATTTGCAATATCTAGGTATTTGGCTAGACGTTGAATTGCCACGCTTTATTGAAAAGGTATCATAGAAGTTATATAAATAGTTTAGATTAGATTTATTCCAAATCCCTTACCAATCAACCACTATGCCATTCCTGTCTTTGTATGTGATTTTCTTACTTTTTTCACCGGATATAACAACCTCAAAATTTGCTGTATAAATGATGAATCAACGGTCAGTGTTGAATGTATTCATAGTGCAACACACACAGATGAGATGTGCAACTTCTACATGATGTACTACACGGACCCATCGACTGGTGCCTCGTTCTACACATGTACCGACAACAGGGCACCAGAGTTAGTCAACGACATTCCTGCCGACTCGGACGTGACTCTTCCACCAGACCCTGCTCTAGATGATCTCGCAATGGGCTACAGCTATGAAGGTAAACCAGCGGCTTTGATCGATGGCACTGTGTCTAATTCTAATGACTCACTGTCAAGGAGAAATGACGATTATATCGTAGAGGATTCAGATGTGTTGAAACACGAAACGGCAAGACCAAGCTACGACGGGTCGCTCTTCGAAGACACCCATCGAGGACGGTTGCAGTCCAACCAGCATGGACGCAGACCTCAAAACAGGCAAGGGAATCCGTATATGCAGGGGAATGAGTATGGACAGTGGACGCAGAGGCGGCACCACGAGAAGGATGACGAACCACAGATCGCAGATGAATCCTCTGAAGATCAGGAGGAAGTGAGAAGGCAGAACTATCGTAACGAACATCCATATCACGATTCGGCCGAGGATGAGAGTCCGATCAGGGATCATCAACAGGATGCTTCTTTGATCTCGATCGATCCAATTCCGTTGATGACCTCGATTCCCGCGACCGTTGCGCCCTCTGTTGGAACTTCAACGCAACTGATTTCTGTCGTCTTGGATTCGGTGATCAAAAGTTCGTCGAGTAGTAAGTTGAACGATTGTTTGCGTGATCTGCATGTTGCATTTCGGAATGTTGTTCTGCTTAGATCCTGAAACGTTTTGTATATCCTGCATGGCCTTAGTCTCATCTGTTGTCTGACTGCTAGAAGAATCGTGGTTGTAATGTAAAGGATTTGTATTCAAAATCTATTAATGTTATGATTATTATATTTTATGCCCAGAGATATTTAGGATCCTTCAGGAACTTCAACATTATTGAGAAAAAGAGATAATGTCTGTAAGGGCGCCTATTTCTCAAGATTCTACCCGGAAAAGTTCCGTGGAATTATATTTTATGCCCAGAGATATTTAGGATCCTTCAGGAACTTCAACATTACTGAGAAAAAGAAATAATGTCTGTAAGGGCACCTATTTCTCAAGATTCTACCCTGAAAAGTTCCGTGGAATCCCACCGCGTTGAACCTTACTTTTATTATCATTGTTGTTAGTGTTTTGTTAGTGGTGAAACGAAATGACAGACTAATTAATTATGATACGTCTCATTATTTGTGGAAGTTATGATATGAGTTTATGATAAGTCTGCTCCTTTTTGCCCAATGCTGTACTATTGATATAATTATAACATAAAAGAAGTTCCCTTGGTAACACTATAATAGTATCTGTTGGTAAATACTGATGATCAGCGGTTCAGTTTCATCTGAGAAACTTGTGCATTGCTTGTGGTTCCGTATGTTAGCAACGTTGCTTTATTTGTTCTTGAAATATTCATTAGAAATTTTGTTCTTATTTCAAGATTACTGCATGTGTTTTCGAATGCTGTTTTTTATTGTTTGAATTATTTTTCTTAACATAAATATTACGGCATATCTTTTTCTTTACTGTATAAGTATTTCAATCTAAACATTACCTCATTTGTTTTCATTTACTGTTTTGGTTGAATATATCTGGTAGACCATTGGCTTGAATTTCATTGAAGGTGGGAACACCTGATGATGCTTAACTCAGCAAATCTTTTACAAGTGCTGACATTCGACTTTTAGTGGATTGAACTGACTTGGTTGGGCTCTACATGTGTGTGAGTGCCTGGCAGTCATGCTTTTTCTAGTTATCTTAGCATTATTTGCATTTAGATCAGGCGTGTACAACCTATTTGGTTAAGGGCCAGATCTCATTTATAAAAACGGCCGAAGGCCGCAAGGCTACGAGATGTATTATCTAGACACACGCCTAGGCTAAACAAAAATGTATTACAAGTGCCTTGAGAAGCCTAACGACACGGTAAACGACATCAGCTTTGAACACTCAAACAGGATTTAGAGACCATTTTCTACACAATTAATTTTGATTAAGTTTTAGTTCACGTTCTCATCAATTTATAATCAATGTTAATTTGATGCTACATATGGCTGGGACTGAATGCATTGAACAAGCTATCTATATCTGACTCCTATTAAGTTGTATAAATCTTCAACATGGAATTAAGACAATTTTTAGTGAAATTTAATTTAATTAGTTTATTATAATTGATATTCACTATTGAAAATGTTTATTCACGCAGATATGTGTACCGAAAATAATTTAAAAGAAACCATGTTCTTGATTTTTCAAGATTTGTCAGCACAGAGGTTGAGCACTGATAAGTTCTAATATGTAATTCATTATCATTCAGTCACTGATAACGCCGACGACATAGTAAACTTCTATAAGAGCGTGGTAAACGCACGGAACTAGAATGAGGTCGCGCTGACCGGCCTTACACAGATCTAAAATAGAATTGCAATATTTATAGCCATACAAAATGAGATATGTCATTTTGTCAGTGAAGTTTTAAAGTATATTATATAATTTCTGTCTGCGGGCCACTTTCTATTGTTATTTCAAATTGCCCCGAGGGCTACACAGGACAGGTCCGAGGACCGCATGCGAGCCGCGGGTTGTGCACCCTTGATTTAGATCAACTTTTGGTTTATGACATTAGTTTGGCACCTTTGACGGGTACTTAAAAGGAACCTGTTAGCATTAAGATAGAGAAACATATAGACATTATAAACGGATACATGCATAAACACATACTGCGTAGTGCGTACATACATAATGGGGCATGCACATACGTACACTGCATGCTTCTGGCTTATACATGTTGCATAGGCATTGGGAGGGGGTGGTTTTGTAAATTTTGTATTTTGCCCTCTGGTTCTTACAAATTTCTCTTAAATATTGTCTGACTTGGACGTGTTTAAAATTGAGTTTTGCAAAGTTCAAAATGCATAACCTATCTAGTTCTATTTTCTAATTTAAAGATTCAGTCTACCGTCAATTGTTTTCATATCTTAGTCAGCAGTTTTGTTGCACTGCCAATTGTTTTGTAGTGTAATTATGTGGTTTTGCCATCGCTCGTATACATTCTTATTATTCTTGTTCAGTAGACCATTTAAAATAGTTATCTGCACGTTTTTTGTAATTCCTCTCAGATTTTCTTAAATTTTGATTAATTGATCCAGACATGTGTCTTATTTATGGAAGTATGGATATGCAGTACTTTGTTATTTCTTTGTACAGTGAATTTTCACCAATTGACTATCAAGGCCTAGCTAATGAGAGAGTAGTTAATTGTTTTCTACAATGAATGTTTTACATGAATTTGGCTTTATTCGATTGTTATGCAAATCTTCTTCTTCTAAATCTATGTTAGTTATCTTACTGTTTGTGCTGTGATACACAAACTCCTGCCTGCAATTAGATTTTGTTTTCTGTTTTGCCTGTCAATTTATTGATTTTCCATTGCATGCATAGTACACTACTTTATAAGATTTAGATGTGACATTTGGTTTATTAAACTTTAAAAACGTGACCTGAGTACTGAATAGTCATTGATCTAATTGTTTTGATCTGATTTCTCTTTATTGAACATACTGCCCTGCCTTCTAAACCAATATTGTCTTTGGTAAATTTTCCGATTCTAGCCTCAGTCATTTTACATGTTCATACAACATGACGATGGTGACTGATGATAACAATGATTGCAGCAAAAAATAGATTAAGCTTAGCTTTATTTATAGAATCTGTGATTAAAGGTAGAATGGTCGTGGTGCCTGATGTAAGATCTAATAATGTTAGTAATAATGATGTTGTCCAGTTGATAATAAATATTGTAGCAATAGGAGCTGATGCTAAGTGTTGAAAGTGGGAAAATTTATACATATCTCCCGTTGCCTTTAGCAATTCTGCATTTGATATGCTGATGATGATATTGTTGTTAATTGGATTTTGATAACAATAACAATATGGACAGTGATTATGGCAGGGTGTATAAAGATAAATAATGATAGTGAGTAATTTCATTCATTATTTGACCAACTGAATTTCTGCACTTTGGTGTACAAATTAAGTTTAAAAGATGTAACATTCTAATAAAGGCGAGTTTCGCACAAGGTTGAGCTAAGTATTGATTTTGGTGATGGTATGATTAAGATGATGTTGATGATGGCAATGCATCTAGCATGCAGATAGCAATGAGTAAGCAGGATGAGATGTGACATTTGCCGCTCTTTGTAAGAACTAACTTTATCCTGATTGACAACTTTGCCTTTAATCTAGCATCATTGAAAATCACCTTACTTCATCGCTCCATCGGTAATTCATTAGAAAATACCGACTCAGCAGACTGAAGGTGAATAACTCGACGTGCTGTGATTATTTCTTAATGTAGAAATGGAGACGGTTGAAACGTGGACAAAAAAGATGGAATCAGGTGGATTGATTCTGGGTCAGATTTCGGGTGTTGCGGTTGGCGTCAGTGATGCAAGCGTTTACATCTTCCATCGTGGAAGCACGGAATGGAAATTGGATTCCTTTGACTCGTCAAACAATTTTCAACACAAGGACGATGGACCAATCAAGGAGAAGACGCTCGTTCAATTGAATGCATCATCTGGTGACGTCGTGACACAGTGGGCCAATGGAATGTACGCTGATTGAATTGCGCTTCCTCTGTAGTGTGTATCTAAATTGATTTCAGTTATTGCATTTATTACATGTGTATTGTGTAATGTAAATGTTGGGTGTAAAGGTACTGTGCAATGTGCACAGACAATGTACCCAACCTCCGAGTCCACTCAGCAAGTTCATTCATTCATTCATTACAGAGATTTATACAGCGCCCCTTCAAGGCGACTACTCAGAAGCGCTCCCGACCCCAGAACGGGCAAAAAAGCAGTCTTAAGGTGTGTGAAGAAAGTATCAGATGGAACCCTAGGAAGCAAACGCAGCTGCAAAGGGAGTTCGTTCCAAAATGAGGGACCAACGACCGAAAAGATACGCTTCTGTCTAGTTGCTGTGCGGGCAAAAGGAACAAACAGCACGCCTCCCACAGTAGAGCGGAGAGAGCGTCGGCCTGGTGCAGTGGAAGTAGAACAGCAGAGGTTACACTAGTAAGCAGGGTCGAGGCCTAACAAAGACCGCCATCATCATTCGTTACATTTTGTTTATTTTCCCAATTATGCTCTGCCAAAAATGCATTTTATGCTTACGGTATTGATGTGATATTAGAAAGTAGAAACTAATTTAAGTTGTCTCTCTTCGATTGTGCTTTGACTTATTCCTGGGTGTGGTATGTCACTTAGATTATTCTCATTTTAAAATAAACGAACTTAATATATTTTCATCGGCTAGAGATAAGAGAGTTAATATATTATACGTTTATATTTATGGATCTAGGGACGAATTGTAGTTTGTTTTGGGTTGGAGCGTTTGATTGTCACTAAGAGCTTACCTTTGTCACGAGTCTCACGACACACCACATTAAGTAGCTTCATTTGCTTTTATCAGAAGTGTCGATGGCAGTGCTTTTGTGGGGATGTAGATATACGTGTATGTAGGAAATTCAACAGATTTGTTCTTCCGATCAACAAACGCTTTATCTAGCGTCTTCGTTACCCGAATGTTTCTGTAGTGATTGATCCCTAACCGTTATTTCCTGTGGCTGTTTTAGTATTTGAGAGAGAGATAATGACCGAGATGGGGTCGTTGGGTGTTCTTGGGTCAACCATTCAGGGCTACGGTTGCGCTGGCAGCTCGTACGTCATCTATGGACTTCTGGCCAAGGAACTGGAGAGGTATTGTACATAACAACAGTCCTTCATATCTCTCTATTGTTCTGTTTCTCAAAACCTGTTCCTCTCGTGCGATCTGCCACGGCTCAAACTCGAAGCTTTGCCTATGTTTGTCCTTCAGCCTGGAATCGTCTTCCTCTTGACCGGAGGCTAGAACTTCTCTCCCTCTCTGCATCTGCATTTTGCCGGCATCTGAAGACTATGAAGTGTGGGACGTGGTAGTGTAGTGGTGAAGGTCGCCGCCTTGCAACCGAAGGGTTGCGGGTTCGGGTCTGTGTTTACTCGGTTTGGACCAATAAAAGGTTATCTATCTATCCATCTGTCTATCTATCTATTTTATCTATCTTGTCTATCTAAGTGTAAGTAATTTTACGTCATAGTTTTGATTTTTGACTCTAGGGTCGACAGCAGTTACCGGTCTTCAATGAGCGTCCAATCTTCTCTCGTCATGTATCCGATTAACGCGTACGGAACTGACGAACAGAAGCAGAAATATCTTCCAAAGTTAGGTCAGCTGTTATTGGCTGTTAAGAGAGAGAAGAAACTAACAGCCTAACTATTTATGTCTTCCAAATAATCGAATCTCGTGATAATACTGATCTCTGTTTCCTAGCATTCAGACTGACAGACCATAATTTGGTCACGGACAGAATATGAACGAAATATCAGAAGTTATTACGGAAGTTGAATTGAACATTTTGGCAGTCGTGCAAGGCGCCCGTCCATTCATCATCTCACTATACCACATATAGATAATTTTACATTATAGTTTATAGTGGGGTGTGGTTGTTGAGTGGTGAAGGTCGCCGCCTTGCATCCGAAGGGATGCAGGTCCGAATCCCATCCCCGCGTAGGGACCTTTAGCAAGTCCTTCACTCATAATTGCTAAAGAGCTTCGGCTTGTAAAACTCCGACACACCTGCAGGCTGTAGTCTGGACCGCCCGCCTCTGAGTAGTAGTGGTGTGTAAGAGACAGTATAGAAATGCACAAATACAATATACAGATACAATACCAGAAACTCCGTATTGAAAGAAGGATGAGTTGACCTCTAGGAGGGTCGTGTGAGGCAGACGCATTTCAAATGAGTAATTTATATAGCACCGTTTGCGATCAGTTAACGGTTGCACTATTATACATTTTCAGTTGAAATTTAAAATTTCTAGACTGATGAGATTTTATGTCAGCCTAAGAGCCCGACCAATTTTCTTCGATATGTGAGGATGATGGCTTTCCATTGATGCAAATCTTGTGGCGCTGTATAAATGTCTGGTTGCACTTACGTTACACTCATCTGGTCATCTTGTTGACTGTTAGCGAAGGGTGAATTGATCGGAGCGTTTGGACTGACTGAACCAAATCATGGAAGCGATCCGGGCGGAATGGAGACGCGGGCGAAATACGACCCGCAGTCTAAAACGTACACCCTCAACGGAACAAAGTCATGGTAACGATTGAAAGTAGCTCGTTTAACTACCGTCGCCTCATTTACATCTGATGCATAAACAGCGGCTGCCTGATTGCATATAGTTTGCGTATATCATGATTAGCGTGGTGTGATGCTACAGTGGTGTGCTGTGGCTTGCGCCTGGGGGCTGTGGGTTCAAATCTACGTCCAGGCTTGGATTCGGCCTCCGGGCTACCGGGAATTCTTGGTTGGCCGGTGTGCGAACCCCAATATTGGGCCGGCGCGCCAGCCCTACCCTATCATTGGGTGGTGCGCCAACCGTAACATTAATTTTGAGAACATTTTTGGAAGTTGAGACTAAAGAAAGTCATCAACTTTTTTTGGCGGATACAATGAATAAATCGTCCGTTGGGAAATTTCCCGGGCCGCTTTTGCAGGCGAGTCCGACGCTGTCCACTTCAAGCCGCTGTGTAGCAGCTTTAGATAATGGTGGAACTTGAGCAGGTCGCCCACTCACAATTGCTCATCTGACCACTCATAATTGCTCATCCGCCCACTCACAATTGCTCATCCGCCCACTCACAATTGCTCATCCGCCCACTCACAATTGCTCATCCGCCCACTCACAATTGCTCATCTGACCACTCACAATTGCTCATCGCCATTTGCTAGCAATTGCTGCTTCGTATTTAGACAATGGTGCTTATTAAACAGCCAAGAATCAGGCAAGTAATTTCGTCATTCCCGTTTTACAGGATCACCCATTCTCCAATTGCCGATGTCTTTATCGTCTGGGCGAAGTCTGATGTCGACGACAACAAGATCCGTGGATTCATTCTCGAGCGAGGGATGAAGGGATTGACGACACCGAAGATCGAGGGAAAATTCTCGTTGAGGGCGAGCGTAACCGGACAGATTGCCATGGACGACGTCAAAGTACCAGCGGATAACCTTCTGCCTCATGTTATCGGCCTACCCGTACGTTGCACTGGATTATCTCATGGGGTCTGATAAGGTCAAATGGAATGTAGTCGGTTATATATAATCGGGTGTGATAATCGTTATTCAACGGATTATTATGACAGCATCTAATGATCGTCTAGTAAGGTGTATAACAAGTAGAATCATTTATTTTATTTATTAAATATGGTTATTAACATATTTCTATACCGCCACTTCAAGTCCATTCATTACCCAGAGGCGGTCCCGATCACACAGCCCGTAGGTGTGTCGGAGTTTTACACGCCGAAGCG
>JAQFXW010003108.1:0-12250 GCA_034693945.1 Dendrobaena attemsi
TGGACTCAATGTTCAGATAACAATTACTCAAGTTATATCCATTCAAACTTGGGTCTTTTCTATTGGCCCACCCTGTATTTACAGGATTACTACATAGATAAATACTAGCCAATAATTTGCCTATTTAACGACGATGATGACAATAATATTATGCATCCAATTGCAACCGTAACATTGTGTATCTAAGTATTTAATATATATCTAAGTATTTAATATATAGCATCACTCTGAAGTCTATGCAAGTTAATTAAGAATAAAGGACTGCAGATGTTAGGAGATATAATGTACGGTTTAGCTATGTTGTGAGAAATAAGGATCAATTGCTGACCATCTTGTTCAGTACAACAATCAACTTATCTTCTCCAGCACAACATAATTAAGTAACCATCTGTCAAACATAGGTCACCACCATCTACACCTTTTACTTACTTGCTGCAAGATAGGCGTAGTAAGAGCGGGCCCATCGAGATTCCTTTCGCAACCTAAAGTCAGTCAGAACAGCACAAACCATTTGCAGTAATCTTTTCTTAAACGTAACTAAGAATGTCTTAAATCAGACTACAAGCAAGTTAAAACTAATCACACAAGAAAAACTCAAATCATTCAGATACTAACATTTCTGATTGTCATTATTTACATGCAAGCGAACCTTGTTCCACCTGTGTCTGTATCCAGTTGCATTTTTATAAGTTTAATGCAATATTTGGTGACATTATCGCACACTGCAACATCTGAACCGATTAACATACAAACAGTTTAAAGCCTTAAGGTGCGATGCAGTAAACAGTAGCATTAGCACGCTTCTAAGGTCACAAATTGATTTTGCAACGAACTGTTTTCGAACTAAACACTGCAAAACAGCAATTAAACAGATTTTGTACTTTAGATTCATGACTGAAGGAGAGATGGATGGATACCTGTGGAAAGAGTCAGCCGCCTCCTGCCACTGCAGCTTCATCATACTTAATCGACCTATCAACACAGACAGCAAAACATGACAGCAAGATAAGATACGTTGATTTGCAAATTACAATCTGGATTGTGAGTATCATTTCCATTCGGTCACAAGTCGACTAAACCTTCTGGGATGCCATAAAGAGACCCATATCTAGCAAAATGGTACTAAAGTGCAGTCGGACACTAAGATCTGGCATGAAGAAACAACTGAAACATGACTGGACCTGGCCACAGTAATTTCAACAAAACTTCCATCACCTAAAAAGCAGATTTATGAACAGACACACGATTCTACTCTCCTAATAAGATAAGCGGTGTAAACCAACCTATCTCATATAGACAGACGTGCTGAGTTTCTCGCTGACGGGTGGACATTGCGAGAGCCCAACGACACGTCTCCAGCGCCTCGTCCGTCTTACCCTGATCATTGCAATGACATTTCATCATAGTTCTTCAGATACAGCACATTTCATCATAGTTATTCGGACATGTAACAGAAAAAGAGCAGTACCTCAATCATCACCTCTAGATTCTGCCGTGGGCATTTAAGTGATGACGATTTCTTACTCCAGTCAACGAACAGAGTCATATACAGAGTATTTACTAACTGGCGAAGCAGAACAGAAGAGCAGTCCTATAAGCAAGCACTGAATGGCAGTCAATGGAATGAAGTATAGTGACTCCTTTACTTAGCCTCATGAGGATGGGTTCTGAATCACTATTCTATCAACTGCAACAACACTAATTAAAGCCGAGTCAGCACGAGTTCATAGGTCATACAGAAAATTCTAAACAAATTTCTGTCATCATTGAATGGAATTCGGATATCTTGACTGACAGACCAGAAGAGTAACCACTGGACTCCAGAGCACCTCATTTACCAAACGAATGGTGAATGCCTTCAAGAAATTCAATCACCACTAATCAACAGCAGGAGAAACATATCTACTGGATTCAAGTAGGCACTGAAAGTATAAAAACAAAATCTACGAGCCTAATCATGGTTCAAATTGCTATATAAGCTTATCTTACCTCATCACATTCAGACCAGATGGAAGACTAAGCTTATCTGCTCACCTCAAGAATCTGAACCCTTGACCTGAAGTAGAGAAACAAGGCTGACTCCGGATAATCCACGCTCGCTCGCTCAAGAATCCTATTCGCTTCCGTTATTCCTGATTCAAATAACATAAAAAAAATGACCATCATCTGAACTGCTGTAATAATAGGTCTTACAAACGCAAATAGAGGAGAACATAAATTTACAAAAAACACAATTTGTAACCATAATTGAATTCATAAATGTACATCGCACCTATTCCATCAAAATATCCATTAAATCTGCTCACTATACTAGTGAAAATGATTATAATAGTTTGCAAGAAACAAAATGTTCATATCATGAAACAAGAATAATGAAATAACAATACAAAAAAGTAATACTCTTAGAAATCAGTTGAAGTAAAATAGTGTACAATACGCGAACAATCGTCTGAGCCACTGGTGATTGGTCAGATTTAGCATGTTATTTCATCTAACAAGTTAGAAACCCGTCCCTTTGGGGTTCCCTATTAGAAGACCAATTAAATTTGTTTCTGGTTAAATGGATTGTATTTCTGTTTGTTGTCTTTTAATAAATTGATATATTGATTGATTGATTGAAGTTAATACAATGTAGAAATAGAAATCCAACAGAAACCTGTGTTTTCATCTGAGACAGAATAAAAATTTTACTCCATCTCACTCCAGAAAAGGTTGTAGGCTCTGTAATAAACCTATTTAAAAAAAATTTAAATCTATTGTTCTCCTTTTGCTGAGAGGGCACCTAATACGGTCGCTTGGCTTCGTTACTACTACTACGCTCTAGCAAGCACACTAGAGATCAAACAAGTCTTCCTGGACCGATGACTGTAAAAGTTGGATAAAAAGCCACTCTATCATAAGATTGCTCTAGCAAAACTTGAACCTCAGCTGACCAGCCCTAAGCACCATAGCACTTGACAGAAGTTTCTGTAGAGCCACACTAACAACTGTGTGTCACCTATACTTAGCCTTGCTAACAGGCAACCATCAACAACAGTAAACAAATCCATAGCCAGACATGTGCAAATCCTGTTTTGTCCAGCAGTACTGAACAAGTTTATGCAGTGAAATATACTAGAAATATGATGTAGTAGGTACCTATTGAGGTTACGTAAAGGAACAAACCTGCACACAGATTGGGTCCATCGAGAGCAAAGAATGGCCGAACGACAGAGTGATAGTAAACCAAAACAAGACTAAATGAAACACACAGACAAACAGTCATTACCACAACACATCAAACATTCAACAGAAACATCACAGTTTAAAATGTAAGTGGAAACTAATGCTTAGATTCAGAACACACTGGAAGCATCGTAATCACAATTTATCCAAGATGAGACCAGGACACCTCGATTTGCAAGTGAAAGGCTGTGAATAACATTTACCAAGAAGCAGATTATTGTATTAAAATTAGTTTACAATTCAATAATACACAGCAGTCTGCGGCCAATAAAATAATGACTGAAAGCACACCAATAGTTCACACAGAACTACTGAGAAAAATGTAAATTATGTACAGAAACATCGCTTTACTTCCTGCTGCATCGCATAACACTAGTCAGCAGTCGATTAGGAAGCAAGAAATACTTACGTGGCTAATGGAACCATCATGCCATCTGTCTGGCTGGTGAAGTCGAGACACTTGAGGCCGAGATCTTTGTCTCCTTCGAACCCGAGAAAGTGGATCAACCGAAGAACCTTAGGAGGACACAGGGAAATGAAAAGCTGAAACGATCCGTAGCCAAAGCAAACGGCAGCAAGAAGACGATCTTTGGAACTACGGCTCAGTTCGGACAGATTGCTGAGCGAACTACGCCAACCAAAATCCAATTCCATGTCGTGGCAATCCTCAGGAGTAGATGCCACAGATTGAGCTAATGACGGCGACTCGACCGGGTCGGTAGACGACTCGCGGGCCATAATGAAGGGGTCGTCCTCGTCTCGGAGGGCCAAGATCTCGGTGTAGAGGCGTTTGTAGGAGCGCCAGGCCTGGCGTAAGTACCATCCACCCTTGATGTAGCTTGTGATGTCCTGGTGAATGATAACCAATCCCGCCTGATAGAGGAGGCAGTCGGTGGCTATCACTTCACGCAGAAGACGCTCCTCAGCTGACAAATGCTAAACAGAACAAGACACTAAATACATACAATAGTCACTTCATTATCACACAGATTCCTGATATGTCACAATTGGCAACATGAATCTCAAATTCCATTCTGCTTAAGAACATGGCATCCTAATAACACAAAGCATTTCTTCATAATATGCATTGCATGACTATCCAAACAGTCTTAGTGCATAGAAATTGGCAATACAGGCTTTGACTTAAACTTTCTATTGCCAGTAACGACGATAATTTAGTTTTATAAATACAAGTGCAGTGTTATTTTAATTCAGAAAATTATTTTTAATTTAGTTTTTATTTACTTTCAACAGTAAAATCCTTTCAGTTTAGTCGTAGTAATAGTTTTGGAAATCATTTTAGTTTCGGTTTAGTTTCTATTCACCAAATAATTTTATATCTAGTTTTAGTACTTTTCTTGTAAGTAACTGAGCATGAACTGAAGAAAAAACTGTATTCAGTGACTCGTCGTAATCTTAGTCAATCAGTTCCAATCATGCCTATTTTAATAAAATATTCTTGTTTTGCTTAAGAAATGCTTGCATTTCAAAGACTTTGACAGCTTGTTGCACCTGCCTGATTTATTTGACAACCGTTCCTAGCATAAGCAGAAATCTCTCATTTGTAAACGGTTACAATGTGTCGACCTCAGTCGATTTATGAATATCATCAGTGAATAATGAATATTCAAATTGCTCCACAGTTGCTATGTAATCATACAAGACCAATCAGTCACTGATGCATAACTTTACTCGCAGAATAACATGTCACCTTTCTTAATTATGATCTCATCTGATAGCTTTACATATTGACCGAATACCCCACGTTTTACTAGGTCGGGTCAAATACATTGCAGGATAGAGATCAAATCAGACCTCTTTGCTTGCCATTCTTCGGGGTTTGGAGTTACTACTGTTGCTTTTACAGTGAGCCACTGTCTCTGCCAGGGCTGCCTTGGCCACTTCCAGCTTGTCCTCTTCAAATGTCATCAATGCTTGCTGAGCAAAAACAAGTCAACAAAAAGTTCAACTTAAGTCAATACTCATAAAAACTCACATTTCTTTCACAGTCAGAAGTGCTAGTGCATCAAAACTAAATTAACATTAAAATGGATAAACGCAAATGAGAGCAGCTGATTTTGACAGGACTTTCTAAATATGCTGAATGGCTATTTTAAACAACGGTCATGCATGAATGCATACAAACCAAGCCTTGAATATTATGTCTAGTACTAACCAGAAAGCAGACAAAGCTGTTCCCGGCAGACATCTGGACACTAGCGTCCCTGGAAACATCAAGAAAAAGAATGTCAACCAATGCTGCAATTATAACAACTACAATATTCAGACAAATGAAATGAAATGCAGACTAAGTGACACAACGATAGCACTCTGGCATCCTACAGCCCAGCCTCTGCAATGCCCTTACAACCACCAACTCAATGATTCAATTTCCAAGTAAGTAAAAAAAAGTAAAGTCCAACCACGGGCCGAAGGCCCATTGGGAGGTGCTCATCTCCCTTATCTTGGCCCTTGAGCTGGCAATGTACAAATCCTAAGGTCCTGGACACGTGGCCGGTGTATTGCAGGACTTGCTGTTAACTGTTTACTTCCAAGCTTACGCCGGTACCAAATTCAACTGCTTGGTGACAGAGATTCTTAGCCATTGCATAGCGACACACTAGTGTATTGCCAACTGCAGCAACTCAGGATCATTGCTCACTACATGATTTTCAATGTAGCAGTCTCCCTGGTAGATGTTCATTTGTTTATCCTGAGCTGCCTTGACTCTTCCTTTATCTACGTGGGTCACTTGCTGTCCGGATTGAGCGGCTGGTGCAGGTTCATCGAGCTGTGGCACAACATATGATGATTGCATTGCGTGTCGCCAAATGTGGTTGGAAGCTTGTAATGTGTTGTGTCGAAAACAGGTTAATCGATCTAGAAGGTCAGTACGCCCTAGGTGTGATATGCAAGTTCAAAGGCAAGTCCGACATAATTATTATTCAACGAAACGACACCAATCACTGAACAGAACAGGGGCCTCAGAGGAAATTCCAAGTTTAGGTCCAGAAACCGAAAATATAATAATTCTCTAATTCCAGTTGTAGGTAAGATATCTGAGGGAGAGATAAGTGTGAGGTGCTTCGTACTTGTGCGCACTAAAGAGTTCTTCTGCCTTCTGCCAGTCGTTATTCAAAACCATCTTAATGCCTTCTGTCGACAGCTTCACGTAGTCCAAATCAGGTTCTGCCATACTGAAAAATGAAATGGTCTCAAGCTAAACTATCAACACTGCTTATATTATTTTCATCTCATACATATTATTTTCTGCATAAATCTAGTTGTACGGAATCTAGCGTTGTCATTTGTTGTCGACCGCCATCTTGGTAATAAGCAGAGTTACCACTTCAAATGAAACATATTCCAAGTTGAAACATTAATGATACCCAAGGAAAGCCGAGGCAGAACTTAGGTGACTGATTTAGAGTCCTCGATCGTGCATGCTCCCGCTGCAGACTAGGCCTATAATTAAAACAGGTTCTATATAGCTTCCCAGTCTAACGACACGTACTGCGTGACAGCAACACTAAAATAGCGCAGTCCCCGTCTTAATTGAAGTTCATTCATTCAGACATTTTGCGAGCTCATGCGTGATATGAGTCCTCTCCCTCACAACTCTCCAACGACAACGTACGTATAATTTGACAAATGTAGGAATATATAAAAACTCGCAATTAATAAGTTCAGGAATCATGCAGATAATTATAAGCCTGTACTAGGTTAATCGTAATCGCAATCTCAAGATTTATAAAGCGCCACCAGACCTTAGAGCTTAGAGCAGCTCACCAGCCAATACTCGAGCGCTGCAGCCTACGTTAGCCTTAATTGAACAATTAGGCCTAATTGTGCAATTTACTCATCTCAATCGGTCACCGACCAAAACTATTGAGCGATACGAAACAATTAGGCCTATATTATAAGACTCGTCTTTAGTCCACTTGAACTCCACTTCCTACCACGAGCGTTGCTTCCGCGGACGAGCTGGAACCGATGTATCGATCGAGTTGGTCATATGAGGACTGAACGGATTCTTGGTTTGACTGGAATGGCGATCGGTTGGTTAACAATCACTTGCCGAGCAAGGTGTCGTCGTCTGTGTTCATCATACAAGTCCTTTATCAAATGACCTATATGGTATATTATCAGTCCTACCAGGGTTAAATATATGCCTACGAATAGATCCCAATCATCCATCTTCGGATTGCTAACATGATGTTTTCCTTTAATAAAAAATCGGTCGATCGTCTTATTACTAGGCCTATATGTTACTGTTGTAACATGTAGGCCTAATGCCAATGGTTGCCTTGACGCTAAGATTGCGTCAATAACAAAGTTATTATAGGCCTACGTAATAAAACTGCAGGTATTGTGACGGAATCTCTATCCGTCACATGATTAGCATAAGTAAGCGTAAGCGTAATTATGTAAATATCAACTTTAATATATATATATATATCTCAGGCTGACCCCTCGCTGGGGAGGGGTCAGCCTCGGATTCGCCTCTTCCACTCGTTCCTATCTCCGGTGTCTTCCTTCTTCAGCTTCAATTTCTATATTCATTTGGTCGCTCCATCTTTTTCTTTGTCGTTTCCGACTGAGTCCTTATAGTAGACTTTTGCATTTAGGATTCTTTTAATGCAGCTGTCATCTTCTCTTCTCATCACATGCCCGCACCACCTTAATCAGTATCAACTTTAATAATCAATTGCAAACGGAATTTTGACTTGCACACACTACAGTTAGGTCTAATTAATATGCATAAATTGAATAATCAATCAATAGCATCAGCCTAACAGGAATAATAAGAATAATTATATAGAAACATATTATAGTTAAGCTAACATTTTAATACAGAAGGTTCTCAATCTTCACTTTCGAAACAAATCAGCCTCAGGCTTTGTTTGAACTCTATAGGGCGCAGGCATAGTGCGCTCGAGCGTGGCAAGGCTTTTCCAAGGATATCTGCCATCGATAGGCATAATAGGCCTATAGTCTACAGTCTACACCAACTCATGATTAACGCGCTGTCTTAACTGATTTATATCTGTAGGTAAAAAGGACTTTCTCAAAACTGAAAACGCTGCTCATCTATATCCATGTTTAGCTATTATTGAGTGATAGGCCTAGCCTATAGGAGACAAATTAGGACTGACCTTTTGCTCTACTTTCTACGACGAGAGTTTCGACTCGCTGGAACCGATGGAGTTGGTTGTGGGAGTGGATCGGGGTGGACTGTGGCAGTTGGACCCACTGCAGGGGAGACGATCGGCTGGCGGTTGACTCTGGTGCGATGAAGCAGTCCTATGTAGTTGGCGTATAAGACAGCTGACTCAGCGATAATGAACGCTATCAAAGGAATTATATATCTGATTAGTAATATTAGGAGGACCAACCAGAAGAGCGTCTCCCACAAATCTGACATTTTCGTAATGTTAACATGATGTTTTATTTTAACAAAACATTGGCTGTTACTGTTTTTAATAGATGTTATAGTGGCATAAGGCCTATAGGCCTATACAGTGTGCGTCGCTAACATTATGATACGTACAAGAATTTGTATTGTGACGGAATCTCTGTCCGTCACATAATTTATGGTATAAACAATAGGCTATTATTAAGGCATAGATGGTCCTATATTAGGCCTATGCTTTTTATAAGCCTATGTATAAAAAAGCTTATTATTATAAGCTTATTATATCTATAGCCTATATATAATATGATATAAGGGTTGTGATCAACTTCATCAACTATCAACTTCAATGCGCAATTATTGTTATTGGAAGCAGGATTATGAATTACAAAAACCATTAATTCATTGGAGAATCTATATAGGCCTATACACTGTGTCTAAAAAAACTGTGCAAAACTGTCGTGGTCAGAACTTCGTCAAGTTTAAACCACTTTGCGAGTTGCGAAATGTTTGGGCCCTCCCTTACTGAATTTCTAGATCCGCCGCTGGTTAAAAGGTAGTATAATACAGTTGACCAGGGCCTGATCGCTGAAGCTTTCCTACGCGTCTCCTTCTCTCATTCGGTATGGGAGTCACTTAATTTGGACCAGGAGTTATTGGCCTAAGTCTCTCCCAACATATCAACACTGCCACTCGTAGCTTAACAGCTACGACAGCTACGAGCTGTCTCTCTCTCTCATAATGCAGCAGTCGTTCTAATTCACACTTTTGTAACCAGTAGGCTTGACCACTGTTGCTCAATCCTAACTGGACCCCACTTGAATTATCTGGGCACCGCGGCTCGTCTTGCTGGGCAATCCCAAAATACGCTCCCTTCTCGGCATACATGTAGGCCTATATGCGGGATTTATTGAATTGGCTTCCTGTCCCGCAGCGTATCTCGTATAGGGTTGCTACGCTTGTCTGGCGTTGCCTTGTTGGCAGTGCTGAAAGTGGTTTGAAAAAGTAGCCGGGTAGCAAAGTATAGGCGAGCGCGAAAAGCGCGAAGTCGCGGTTGCTGAAGGCAAGAAGCTGGGGGAGCGTCGTAAGCTCTCCCAGCGGGGTTTGGGGCGGAGCCCCAGAAGCCAACGGAATTTTTATGCCAAAACGAAATACATGTTGACTCTTGATCTGGATATAAAAGGACCCAAACAATTACCACCTGCTAGAATATTTGACTCTACATAATAGCCCGTATGCCTACGTGTGAGAAAACGAATAGGCCTATATTCATGGTGAAAACACCAATCATATATTCAACTTCAGGCACTGCAAATCTGTCAAAATGAGAAAAGAAAAGTAGTAGGACTAACGACTCACGAGGAAGCTTTACTATCAATCAATACATGTAAGTGAGTCAATTAATAACCTACTTCCATAACATTGCCGTGCAGTGGCGTAGCGAACCGTATTGCCCCCCGAGGCGATTCCCAACTTTTACGCCTTCTAGGCCTACACGACAAATTTCTGACGACCTTTTCTTTAGTCAGTCGCCTGAAATTTCAACATTTTGTTTTCCGAAATCAACCAATCCTCCATTTTGCCGCCCGTAACGAGATCGGCCGCCTTTTCCTTACCTCCCTGTTTTCAATAAAAAAATTCCTGTTTTCGCTACTTTTCTGCCTCTTTCAAATCGGGACATTTGTCGCTTTAATTTTTGACTATTGAATATACTTGCTGATTGTTGCATCTGGTAGATATTTCTTAAAATGAGACTTCTCTAAGTGTACAATTGGAAACAACTAATTAGAGCAAAACTGCTGCACAAAACTCGTCACGATGCGCAAACACGACCGTAGGCCTATTTCCAGTAAAAGTGGAACGAGATCCGAGGCGTTAACTATAAGCCTAATATAGTAAGCAAGCTTTGCGTTTACAAAGGAAGAATACCGGCCTGTTATCCTTTATCACTCAACGCTTGTAGGCCAAGATTAACCTAATAAATGATTCCTACTCCTAATATAATTTTTTGAAATCCCGAGGGATCATTGATACCTCGGGTAAAAAAAAAATAAATGAAAATAATTATAAAAAATTACTGCATAATTTTTTTTAAAACCAGCGACCCGGCTGAGCCCCGGCAAAGTTAGGTCGTGAAAATCAATGCCGGGTCGTATACACCCTGACCGACCCGGCTCACTTTCAGCCCTGCTTGTTGGTAGCGCTCCTTCTTACCTGCGTGACCTGTGCTGTCCAGTCTCTCAAGCTAGTCGATGACCGCTAAACCTACCGTTCTTCGACTAGAGGTTTGCTCATTGTACCCCTTTTCCGCACTCAGGCAAAATAGGGATTTCTCTGTGGTGGGTCCCTCGATCTGGAATGAACTTCCTGTAAATATGTGCCTGGTCCCTCGGAGCAGCAGCAGCTATAGCTGCTTACATTTTGCAAGTTGCTTGAATCTTATCTATTTAACCGTGGCTGGGTTGGGAGCGCCTCTGAGTAGATTCCTTGAAGGGGTGCTATATAAGTTTTCAAAATGAATGAATGAATGAATGAGTGAGTGAGTGAACGTCGCAAAAAGCTTGATAGCTCTGTAGGGTTAAAGTTTAACTTTATAGACGACAAAGACAGGACTGAGAGAATTTGACAACATAGACCGATCCACCATAAGATGGTAGACCAGAGACAGAAAAGGCGAGGGACTTCAATCTGGTAGACATCCGTGTACACCTGAACAGGATCTCGAGTGGACAAGTCTGGCGAGTAGACTGTTTGTAAAGGGCCAAGCCAATTCAACCGAATGTGTAAAATATAAATACATATCTATGTGCATGCACTTATACAATCATACCCAAACATGAATATTATCTCTGACAATTTGCAGAGACGCTATAAAAGGCTCGGACACAACTGCCGTGATGAAAAGCCCCTTCAGAGCTAGTCCATGAATTAGTTTTCAGGCTTCTATAATTAATTACATTTGCCTGCAGGCTATATAATCCCAGGCAAGCGATTATAATAGCCTCCTATAATTAATTATATTATAATTATTACAGGAAGCCATGGGGAATGTGCGTTTAGACCTCAGATTTACACATTCGTCACGACTCACCAATGAAATAAACCCAGCGATATTATTGTAAATTAATAGTTAATGTGAATACCGACAAGATAGATTTGAATAGTTGAGCTATATAATTCTGTCAAACATTTTGCAGAACTTAAGTATGCTCTATTATGAACCTAATTTATTATAGTTTGAAACAAACTAAAAAACATTAACGTTTCTTATTGGCCTATATAATAGTTATAGGCCTGTTGGTTTGCAATTTACTGACATCCAGTACGCACATAAATTATAGGCCAATGTTTTGTTTTTCATCAGTTTAACGACAGCTTATGACAACGTTGCCGTCGGGTAAAAAATTGGTCAAGCGTGTTTCAGCTTAATTATAGGTCAATACGTTTACGGTTTGCTTAAATATGCCACATGTTTGTACGATTACGTCACAATAATCTCATTGTGTATGTAAAACAGGTAGAGGAAACAAGATCGCTGATAGGCACTATACGCGGACGACAAAGGAAATGGATTGGACACATCCTGAGAAGTGACACCCTACTTAGAGACAT
>JAQFXW010003109.1:0-12250 GCA_034693945.1 Dendrobaena attemsi
GATAGATAGATAGATAGATAGATAGATAGATAGATAGATAGATAGATAGATAACCGTTTATTGGTCCACAACAACATAATAATGCATATAAACACAAATCATCATCACAGGTAATAAACCAGGAAAGAGTAGCTAGCAATAAATCTATCCGTCCAAAATATCAAGCATAACAGTTAGCTTACAATTGCGTGGTTCAATGTTATTATGTTTAAAATTGGCCTATGGAGCAACATAAAACCGAACAATAATTGATAAAGTAGAGCAGGCACATCATAAATGTCAAGCGCTTAAACTAGGTTTATGTAACTGCTGACTAGCTCCATTTGTGTCTCCTATAAATGGAGCACAAGTAGGCTAATTCGAACATCTAATCAACTGTTTTGATTATAGGCCTACAAACTTATTTAAATAGGCTAAAAGTAGTAAGAATAATGTAACTAGCAGTCTCATACACGGTTTGCTCTCTAATAAATCAGCGTATCATCCAATTCCTACATGTAGCCTATATCGGATAGCATTTTCCTGCTGACACGGCTCCCTCTTGATTATAAAATAGGCCTATTATAGCAGCACATCCTACACATAGAATATCCTAGCAGTTTCATGTCACAGCAGCTGCCCTTGAAAAAGCATTCTCTAATTATTGCAGATCTAAACACTACCGGACAGCAAGCAATCTCAATGTACAATGTAGGCCCCTATAAACAAATCTGTGAGCATAAATAATGCTTCAGTCTTTTTTGCAGTCATGTTTATTCGCATTGTGACTTAGCCAACAATGTTTTCCAGTGGGACAATTATTGTGTAATATCTCCCGACTTGAGAAAGAATTTTGGTGGTAAAGGAACCTCCGAACCAAAGGTTCTTGTAACGCTCAATGACCGCACAGCCTATAATGTCAATGCTCCTCGCTCTTAGGGTAGATATAATTCCATCGTGAGTCGCCCGAGCATCAGAACGTGCTAGAGTATGACTCCTATAAAGACCTGAAAATGTCATAAATATTTCCCATGATATTTCGGAATATTTCCCGTGTTCACCTTTCCATCGGTAGAAGATAATGCCACACTTTCCGTTGCGATGTAGACTATTAATCTGTAATCCGCTAATACAATGCCTGTCGAACCCATGGACATCGTCGTAGACCAGCACAAAGTTTTCCAGCCAGTCGTATTTATCGCTCATGAAAGATTGTATTTCAATCAAAAGATCCCTATTTGACCCACCTTTATCGAGAAACACATTGAGATCATTTAGCATGCATTCTCTGGATCCACGAAAGCATCTGTCGATCACAGATTGGGCTTTGCGACAGGCATCCTTAAATTGAAAGACGTACTGTTGTATAAACTGTTGAGCTGCCAACTTTCCGTGCATCAACGTCTCGTGAGCTGCAATGACCATAATCCCGCCGCTTGCGACCTGTAGTAGTCGAGTTGCAAGAGACGAAATCTTTTTTCGATGACCTTTCGCGACCGCAGCGTCGAAATCGTCTAGTATGCTACTCTTGAAAAGACCATCTCCAGTAATTCCTAGTAAGAGATTGTTCAAATCGCGAATGCATGATCCCTGACCACAATAAACCTCTAGTCTTTTCTTAGCTATCTCCTTCTCAATTTGTCCAGTTGCTCTCCCAATATCAATACAATGCACCATTCCTAACACGATATTATTCACCACATCACTATAGTGATTCTCCGTCAATTTCCACCCTATTTCGTTCCCTAAATTTCTTATGTCATCTCTCACCCGGTCAATCTTTGTGCTCAATTCATTAAAGCGACGAAGAATTTCCTCATGTTTGCCATCTGGAAGGAAATTTCCGATGAGCATCAATAGTGCTCCAACTGCTGGAAAAGCCGAAACTAAACTTCCTGAAATCTGTAGAATCTCCGAAACATCAGACACAGCAGTTCCTAATTCAAACACCTTGGTCACAACTTCGAGAGAACCAATTGCCACTTTGTTAGCATCATCAGCATCCATCTTTAAAATAGTCGACTAATGTTTCTTTGATTTCCAAAAGTTATTGCAGAAGTAGGAAAGTGTCTGAAATTGTTTGAAACGTAACTTCTGTTCCTGAAGAATTTAGTTTATTTGATTGAAATGTAGGCTAAGTTGCTCAGCTGGTTCTTCGCCAGACTCACCCTAGAATACAATATGCATGTTTATTTACTCTGTGTGAAAAGACATTTAGACAATTTTTATTCGCAATAAAGGTACCGTATCGCCACAGACGTTC
This sequence comes from Dendrobaena attemsi, assembly GCA_034693945.1. NCBI lineage: Eukaryota > Metazoa > Annelida > Clitellata > Crassiclitellata > Lumbricidae > Dendrobaena > Dendrobaena attemsi. Next base: position 2,243 of record JAQFXW010003109.1, read on the forward strand.
TACAGTGTCTTTCGTTAGCAAATTAATGCATCTTACAGCTGCAACAAAATAAATTATGTTGTTAAGTCACAGTAGCAGCTGGATAGATGTGTAAGTTTGTACTAACATTTTCATTTAAATTAGGAATTATTCCAGATTCTTTCTTGTTAAACTTGTCAAATAGTCTATAGGCCTACTTGCGTGCAACGCCATGCATTAATCACTGCCTTATTCAATATTAAAGACAAGCCAGTTCATGATCTCCTTTCTGTCTCTGCTCATTGTTGTCGCCGTAGGTCTACTTGACCAATAAATTTCAGCTCTCGTTTAAAATAACCTGAAAGTCTCTTTATTTCACAAAAACATGGCCGACGGAACAATTTAGCTATATGACAGACCTCCAGCCAATGTATAAATCACCAGTTAGCTAGGCCTATATAGTGAGTTTAACATAACGCTTCTATTCTGAGTAATGTTCGTTTAAAGCTGATCCTAACTCTCGTCTTAAGCCAGCGTAACTCCCTGCGTTCTTTTCTATGGCCCATTCTGTATTTCAATTTGGCTTATGACAATTGAAAAGCCAATAAATAAAGCATGTGACCAAGACTACTTGATGTAGGCCTAGTATGTTGGGCCGTGTTCTGTATTTCAAGTCTGCTTAATATGACAAGCCAAAGCAACCCGGAGGCTAACTGTTATGTTTGGCTTAATAATTATTAGCCTTCTTCCAACTTTGACGTTGTCCTGGTATAAGCTAACACAAACGTATCCGGGTATTCACGACGACTTGTAGGCCTATAAGTCTACACGCCCTACAGCCTACAAGTAAAACTTATTCACATCGTATTACTTCAAAGTTCAAAGGAAACTGAGTTTGAAATAACAAATAATATAATTTGTCTTCCTAGCTCGAGTATGATCTTTTGTCCATTTTATTAAGTCTCTTCGTTGCTTTCGAAGATTAAGTTTTCATGAAGATTGCCAGATTTTACTAACTGCTTTCATGCATTCTCTAAGTTTATCCGCTATAAGTTTCCCAGATTTGCCATGATATTATTCCTACTCATTTATGGACATTTTTCGCTTCAACACTGAAAACATTCCAGGTCGTCTTTCTAAACAAATCAACCTGCAGTGTAGCTCGAATGCTAGGCATTCACGCTTATCAGGTTATCACATCCTGTCAGATCCTGAATCTTCTCCTGCTCCACTATATAGGCCTACTCCCACAATCATCATGGATTTCCATAGTAGCATCCTGTCGTCTCCTCATCCTGCCATCCCAGATTTTGACCTGGCACAGGAACGGACAAGAAGTTAATGGACCATTGCGGACTTGATTTGGTAAATAAGCTGGTCTCCCTGACGTTGCTTTTGTGGCTACGATAAATTTCGAAGGATTTAAGCTTACATTACATAATATCTGTATCTTTTTCAAAACAACATTTGGTTCTGCGAATGTAAGCTACATAGACTGCATCTGCTACTAGGCCTATAAACTTCGTCAGCATCGAGTCGTTTAGTTCACTCTCTTATGACGCGGTCTTGGTTCTTGTTGACTCCTTCATTTCTAGTCGCAATAGGCCTAAAGTCTTTCCACGTTCGTCGTGGCTGGACTAGGGCGCCTCTGAGTACTGTAGGTTCTTTAGGGGACGCTATATAAATGCTTAGAACGAACGAATGAATTAATGAATAAATCCGTCGCCGGGTCGCCGGTTCGCCTCCCGCGTCGTTCAAGCGGAATGTTTTCTTCGAAAGCATAATTGTCTTATGTTCCGGAGTCAACTATAATGCCAGCGTTGTCTAGAATGTCCACTTTGATTTTGTACATTTGACGGACTTTTCTTCGCGTAAAAACTCGGCCTGGCTTATATATATATATGCGTCGTGACTCGTTGGCTTTATTACTAGCGGTAGAGTGACAATAATTATTTACAGAAGTGTTTTAGTTCAGGCTAAAGAAATCTCAACGCAGCCTTCGTCAACGTCTGTCCAAATTAATAATAATTATTATTATGGCACATTACGGCACAGCAGATAACAAAGAACACCCCCATCATTGCGCTACAATAATCAGATTAGGGCCTAGAGTATGCAAAATTAGTTTGACCAGTTCTTGTAATGCACATTAAATGATGACACCAGTGGGTTAACTAATAACGATTGACTAACGTTCAAAATGCACACGTTACCGCAGATAGGCCTGATTTTTTATATTTTCATCGTGTTTGTAAACGTAATTATTGTAGTAGGCCTAGCTTGTAATTGTACTACTTGTAATCTTAATCATAATTGTAATCGTAATTGTAATCTACAGTTTAATCTTATTAATAATTGTTGTAAACTCGAAATAAAATTGGCTGTTCCAGGTAAAGTCACAGTTGAGCCTATATACATGTACTGTAGCGACCCCGTGGGAGGTAGACCTACACGTTGGTGTTATTTACACGGAGCTTCAACTAGGCCTAGGCTTATATTATAGGCCTACTTTTTATGCTACTAATTGCTAGCATAGCATAATTCGTGTAGTTTATATGGTAGACAATTATTAGGTCTATTATTATTATCGATGGCCAATGGAAAAACTTCCAATAGGCCTAAGGCTCGTTATTGATAAGGATTTCAATGCAATTTCATGCATCAGATCCAATTAAGGTCACAATAAAATGGTTGGAATAAAAAGGGGCAAGTTTCACTGGTGAGGAAAAGGGCAATGACGGGTTGGGAATTTCACCACCAGTCAACATGCTAAAAGATGCGCTGCTCAACTGTTTTGCAGTATTGACTGATCTCTGTCAATTTTAGTTTATGACTTGGCACTGTAATGTAACGACGACCTTTAACACACATGTGATTATGTTTCTTGTGGTATGTATATATTATTATAAAAACATGAGTTGTAGCCTAGTGTAAGACGTGTATTAAATGCAAATGTAAGCAATGTTTCTACATCGACAATATACATGTAGAAGATAATAGCAGTTGGCTACGAGGTAGCCTATTTATTCTCACACTTTGATAGGCCCTACTACAGTCCCTACTCATCTGAATTCAAGGATCCTTAAGTTCTTCTGATTGTCCGTCGCTCTGAAACTCAAGAGTCTGCGCGCGAAATAGTTAGCATTAAATAACTATTAGGCCTATCTTCTTCATCCGCAAAGCAGCGAAAGTCACATTAATTATTATAACCGTCTGATAGAATGGTTTTTCCAAACCCAACCTTTCAATATCAGCCCACGCTATTTTTAGAACGACCTTCAGAGCGGTTTCAAACATTGCTTGTCTGCTCAGCATAATGATAATTATGTGATCTTTACTCTTAGACTATAATATCTTCATTCTCAGCCACTATAATTTCATTATTTTCATGTTCAGGTTAGCATAATTTCTGCTAATCTGTGTAGTCCTCGGTAATAGTCTTTTAGTAATTTTAGTTTACAGTCTTCACTTCAGAATAGTAAAGCGAAATCTCCAAACTCGCTTCACACAGGGTTTCGAACCAGGATGCGCCGCTATATGCCGTTGCAGTGTTCGGCCACCGTGATCTACCAGTGGACTTTAGCTGTCACTGCTTCACTGGAGGAGGAGAGGGAGGAGGTGGAGGCGGTCTGGAAGCGGTCCGGTCTCAAAAGTGAAACCGGTCTGAAACCGGTCTGAAACCGGTCCGTAAAATGAAACCGGTCTGAAACCGGTCCGGTCTAGAGGCCGTTTTAGAGGCCGGTCTAGAAATCAACACAGAAAGCGGTCCGGTCTGCAATTTCTTATATTTTGACGACAGGTTTCTTCCTACGACTCTGGCGCAATACCAACGAGTCGCCCCGAACACAGCGGAGCGTCTGCTTATATAGGCTACAGCAGCCAATCACAAGCGTTCACAAATGGCGCCGAAGCGCGCGTAAAACTTAGCTGCATGCATCAACAAACTAAAAATATCACACGCTGCAACGGCAGCCCAGCTAAAATGAATCTACCGCAGCAAACAGTCAAGAAATGCGCTGCGTAGCGACATAAAATGGAACTAGAGTCAGTTCACTAGCTTACGAGTTCAATATCAGAGTTCAATGTCGAATCGACTAGAAAAATCAGCGCTAAACGTAAACATTGCGGCGAATCTTACTTCGCAATAATTAAGTAATAATAATCAAATGACGGACTGTAAAAATAATATTAATTATAAATTCGGTTAGGCCAAATTTTGTTGCAGTCCCCTCGCACCAATTTCAGTAGGATGCCCCCATCCTACCAGTCCAAAACGGGGATACAAAATTTCAAAAGCCCGAATCAAAACAGGGGCCGAATTTCCATAAGAGCCAAAAACAGAAATGGGGTGCAGTGCATTCCCCAGCTCAGCAATGAGTTAATCTTAATTTTAGGATCTCAAATCGACTGTCCAGAAGTGGAGTGCCTACTTAAACAATCATCTTCATTAATGTTCATTTTGTTCATTCCTAGTGCACTAGCGCGCGAGTTCTGACTGTCTTCTCTATAAAGATCCCTAAAGCAACGGCGGCTAGAATTCGCAAGGTATTTATCAAGACGGTCACCAGACTACTAGCACAACTAATTCGGTCCGGCAGTACAACAAAAGTGGTTCACATTTGCCACCGGTCAGTAATAATTGAAGTATCAACAGTTTCTAGGAGTACTAAAGTTTACTAATCAAGCGAGGCGTCAGATTCAAGTATTAATGTTTCGCCTCATTATCTTACAGAGACGAAGTGACAATAAAATGATTGCATACCCTTAGATTCTATGAACTAAACAAAGTCACGAAACAGTTCACATAATTATATAGTTATATGAATTAAGGGGAGCGTAGAATAACGGTGCACATCATGGCAAACAGACTCCTTTTCCTTAAGACTGTCATTTAACGAAATACGGTAAAATAAGGGGCGTAAAAACACAAAGTGTTCAAGGCGTACGTCGCGCCGGGAAATTAAATTTAGAAACAATTACTGCTATCAACAGCACTTTGTAATATGCACAATTCAAGAACGGATCAATAATGAGAAACTAATGGGGTGTTAAAAATGGGGAAACTAAGAGCCCCGCTACAAAACAATAACCCCCAAATTGTTTGTTTTTCTTTCTTTAACAGAGTTCTGCAACCGTTCAGACAGAGTTCATTTCTTATTGGTCATCGCGGCGACGATTGTCAACATCCGGCGGCGAGTCTCCCAGGCCGTCAGGCGTCTCCTCATCCACTCAGGAAGAGATGGCCACAGAATGGGCAATTGTTGACTAGCGGCGTCAAGATCACTGGGCCGGTTGGCGCAGGCCAGATGAGCGGCGGCGGCTGTGGCGTCGTCGAAGGTCTTGACTGTGCAGGTCATGGAGACGGAGTCAGGCGTAGCATCAGCCGGGCTCAGCGGCGGCAGCAACGAAGCCGCTCTAAGTGTGCGAGCGTCCATAGCGAGAGCTACTAGTCGTAGTTGAGCATCATGCTCACTTTCCGGAGCATCGCAAGGCGTCACGTCCACGTTTGGGGGTGTTCCAAGATCATTGTCCCCGGCAGCCGGGACAAGGGGAGAGTCTACCGCCTCCGCCTCCGTGTCCGGAGAGAGGAGGAGGTCATTCATGACAGGTGACACGACATCTGGCGCGGATTCGGTTCCTGGAAGAGGATCTGTAGTCTCCGTCACGCGGCGGCAAGGAGGAGCAGAGGGTTGGAATTTACTGAAACGATTCAGTGGGGGGTAAGTGAGGGGCGAGCCGACGAAGAAGAACTCCTTGGCCTCAGTGATTGGCGACTGGGTCACACGCTGGACCCGGCAGCGATGGTCGGATCGCTGTATAAGGGGTGCTGCAGAAGGAGCGTTGACCTTCTTTTCACAGTGGGGCGGCGTCATCATGACTATGCCGGCACCGGCGCAAGTAGAGATGGACGACGAGGGTCCAACATGGGCGGTGGACGCTGCAGGAACGGGGGTCACGCCCCGGCGAGCAGGTGCCTGGCCAGAAAGCGGTCCGGTCCGGTCCCGCGAGTGATGACGAGGGGCCCCTTCTTTGACGGGGGCGGTCTCCAACGAACGCGGGACCGCCTTCTTCTTTTTCGGTACAGCCCACGGGGGACGTGAGACCGTGGCTGGTCTGTCGGATTCGGTAGATGGCGGCACCGGGGAAAGCGCTACGCGTCGATTTCCCGGGGCGGATGGCTGACGACTTTCCAGTGTCGCGGAACGTTCCCTCTTCCCCGTCAGAGGAGAGAGACGGACGACCGCAGCTCGGTCGATGAGCCCGGAAGGCTGCAGATCGAGTTCGGCGGCGGCCGCATGGCTGTCCCGCTCCGTTCTCGGCAGCAAGCTAGGGGCCGCCACTCGTACACGGTCTCCGTGTACGCGAGAACGCGAACGCTCCGACTTTAACGCAAGTGGATGCGAGAGATCGTCCTTCCGGGGCGGTCTGGAAACAGTGGAGGACGGACGTACCTTCGGCGCACGTGGGCGCGAACGTTCCTTTGTAGATGGCGTAAACGGAGGACGTGTCGTGGTCTTCTTCAATGGTTTCGTGTCCGCCAATGGTAGCGACATCAACGGCGGAATGGGAACCGCCACGTGCACGCGGTCTGTGCCGGGACGAGAGCGCGAGCGGTCTTTCTTAGACTTTGCATGGGAGACGGTCTTCTTCGGAAGCGTGTTGGTCGACAGGGGTGACGTTGAAGGAAGAGAAGGGACGGCAGACAGGGGCAGCGAGGCTGCGCCCGTGTTCGACGACGGTGCAGGGCACGGGGCCGACATCACGGGCGGCGGTGACAGCACGTCGCCCACGCCACCCCTCTTGCCGCACCCACTCGCGCGGTGCTTCCTTACACCGCGCCGGGGATCTAGGCCCTTGAAAACGTACAGACACATGGGACATGTAGCGGTCTTGAGCGGTCTGTCATCCATGATAATCGCACTTACTTCTATCGAGAATTCAAGAGGAACACGACCTTTCTCTTTCGCAGTCAGAATCGAATAGACCGGTCTTAGCACAGCATGCTCCCGTCTCCGGCTGTGACGTCTCAAGATGGCCGCCTTTTTATGTTGCGCGTTCCTGGTGCTAATATTCGGTCATTATGTAGCGCATTTGTTCAGGGTCGTCATCAAGGACATGAACCATTCTATCATGCGTCCAGCGTGGCTAAACTGTTGAGAGTTATTCTGCCAGACATAATATTAGTTAATTCTGCTTTAATTAACGATATTCTCCTTACAAGGGCACGTCCTTCGGTCTAGGAAAAATGGTGTCTAACATGAGAATTCAAAGCTTCACTTAGATCAATTCTAATAGGCTAATTCAAACGTAAGAACTCCTTAGTGGGTTAAATATTCATCCAATAAATTCTTAAATTCTAGCTCTAATATTCCGGATAATATTTACGGCAGTATGACGCATACAATGCGACACAGACTAGCTTCTATTGTCAACTAGCTGGGCGGTTATCAGATCGAGAACCGTAATTTCATACTCTAATACATGCATATAAAACCATCCACTAATGCTTAGCCTCCTAATTCTGAATACAGTATATCATTGTCCTCGATATATTTATGACTTTCTACTGGTGCTTTGACGTATATTAGTGTAAACGGCCGACACACAGAATTTCACAGTTCATTTATCTTATTTGCCGGCATCAACAAATCTTCTGCAAGAGCTTATCTTATCTGGGTCGTACATGATTAATTTTTGGCTACATAAGCGTCCTGGACTATCCCTTCTTCAGGAACTGTAAACTATGAGAAAACCACTAATGCAAGATAACATGCTCTAATCGGATGGAGTTATCTAACTTCTACTTTAAGAAGGGTCATCGTGCCGTTAATTCTTTTAACCTATTTCCCTCTAGGGTCAGGTTGTTATTTGCTTATCTCTTTTCAGCGGTGCACTATGTCGGAATCCATGTTAAAATGACAAAAACTCGGGACATGATTGAAAAATAGTGATCTTCTTTCCAACCCCTCTAGTGGTCGAATATTCACCCTTAACCAACTAAACTCTAATCCCAAGGTTTAGTGCCGTAAGATACATGAGTGGACACAGACTAACTCCTTTTACTCAGTTAGCCAGGCGGTTATCAGAACGAGAACCGATTTCATGCACTTATTCCAATAGGCCTACTTTTCTCTATAGCCAGTCTCTACTGCTTTTGACATTATTGGAGGCAGACAGCCAATAATTTCAGTACATTTACCAATCCCTGGGCAAAATGGTCTATTCGTGCTGCAATACATGTGCGAAGAACTCGTACTAGTATGATAAAACACACGAAGCATAGCCACCCCCTCTAGTGGACATTCGGGTGGAATTATCTGACTCCTACTTAATATATTAACATGCAGTTAATTTCTAACCTATTTCTTACTCGATTACCAGGTCAGACTGCTCTTTCATTTCAACACCACTAGGACAACCAGGGACACGAATAGTACAGCTAATTCTTCCCAACCCCTCTAGTGGTTAGTCATTAGTCTCCATTGAGTCAGTCTTCGTAATAGGCGTCAATCAGTCTCGGACTGAACGAGATTTAGGTCCTCTCGCGACCAGTTTCAGCTTGACAGGCCATCGCGGTCCACCCATCCTACCTTCCTTGGTTCTTTCTGGTCTCGCTCACTGTTTTCTCCCGTATTCGCCAGGTGGCGGTAGATCAACCCAAGGTGCCATTGCTTCAGTATCGGTGTCGACCCCGATCCGAATATTCGCCCGGGCGAATTCCAACGTACCTCGACCTCTTCAGCTCCACAGCGCCATCTGACGAACCCATTGGAACCTTTTTCTACTCCAACTCAATCCCTAGGTGGCGCCACGGTCAATCCACTCAACTAAATCTGTCAGTAATGTCTGGCGAAGACTCGTTTTTCGGAATATTCTCTCTTTGGTCTCTCTCTGTTCTGGCGTTGTAGAAGGAACAACATTTCAGCTGATTACAGCGATGAAATGGATCACTTCCAATGGAAGCTTACCAATCTTTTCAGACGGAGCGCACAGAATACAGTCACTGTCACTTCACTGGCTAGGCAGGCTCGAATTACCCCTGCTTTCGCCGACAGGTTCGAAATACCCCTGTTTCTTTTTCTCATACGTAACGGACAAGCTGGTGCTTGTTTCAGATAAACGGAAGCAGACAAGCGGAAGCTTGCTTATTCGTACCGCTCAGGTCCTCCTGAGAGTTATGAGCTCCCAGGCGTACGAGGTTATAGTCCTCACGCGACTGCTGGCGGCCTATTGCCGCCAGGTAGCCATTCTTAACGTCCTGCCGGGGACGATCGTGCACAAGCCCGATAAAAGCTCCACGATCCAGATTTAGGTCTTCGAAGACCAGACAAGATTTACGTCTTACCGAGACGGGCTACCGAGCATATTACTCGACAGGTGGCTGAGATTTTACATCTACCCAAGATGATCGAACAATCCCAGTAGGAATTGCCGACTGAATTTATCCAGCCATTCCTGACTCGGAAACAGGTAACCAAGAGCTGGCGCCCTTTTTCTCTCACGGTCGAATAAGTCAGGCTCAGATTACCCCTGCTTATTTCCAAACAGGCTCCAATTAACCCTGTCTCTTTATTCGTCACATACAGATAAAATACAACACATACAGGTAACAAATAATACAGAAAAATACAAATCTCACTTCCTTCCAACTTCTCCATACTTCCATGGTCCTTCCCTTCTCATGGTCTTTCCTTTCTTTCTTTCCTTGTGCATTCCAGGTCTTTCCATGGTTGAGTTTACCGACTTCCCAGGTCACTCTTTCTTACTTACTTACAGGAAGCGCGCCGGACGACGCACTTCTCTCTTAGGCCTACTGGCCTCGACTTCATTCACCGGTACTATGACAGGAGGCGACTCTATGGTCTCACTGGCCTCCTGGTCCTCGTAACATTTCCGAAGTTTGTCCACATGCGCGACAAACGGCTTCGCATGATTCGATTTCCGGATCAGGTAATTCACTGGTCCGGTTTGTTTGACAATCCGGAATGGTCCAGAGTACATACGTTGCCACTTGGGACTTCTGCCCTGGTAACGTCTTGGCGAGTAATA
>JAQFXW010003110.1:0-12249 GCA_034693945.1 Dendrobaena attemsi
ACAACCAAAATTAAATATAACTCTCTGACGTCAAGGCGAGAGTAAAACAACAAAGACGAAAACTTTGTAAACTGCAAAAAATTCTACGCAGGCTCGTAATATTTATGTGATTCTTTGATTGCTCGAAATAAGCCTAGAAATGTAAGTGTACGGTTGTGTACGGTAATTAGATCTAAGGTTCAGTGGTTAGAGGGCTGTATGGACGTCAACTTAAAATTCACTGACCATGTGGGTAGACATTTTCCCATAATTTTATGTTTTCTCACAAGCTTCACGTAGCATGCACTAAGCACACTGCCTGCCTGTCCACTGTCGTTTGGAAGATGGAACGAATAGGGAATAGAGAAACAGCTGGCTACCACGCAGTCTTCAAACGCTAAGAAACCAATTGGCTAACAAGGCTCCCTCTCATAATGTATACTATAGCTATCTCAAGTATCTGCAGAGAAATAGACCATGCTCTGTGGCGCTGACGAAGCTACTTGTTTTGACTTTTGAGTGAGTGCACCGGGAAATATCTTTTGCAAGACTAGACTGCAGTGACTGACATTATGGTGAATGGAAAGCCAGCTGGGGCCAGGAACTCCGATGTACATTGATGCTGAAGCCTTGAGCGATAATGGAAGGAAATCGCCGAAGCGAGGAGAACTTGCGCTTCAATTAGCCATTTGCGACGTAGACACGAGATTGCCTCAATGGAAAGCGGAATTGAAGGAAATGTGTTTTGCTAATCAAATCGCTCAACTGTGCAGACTAGGAACCAACCAAGTACGTGTACCTGTTGTTGTGGTCAGTCCTGCCCGGAGAATTGTTTCTCTAGTGGTGTGTTGTGGTTAATTGAGCAGCGAGAGAGTTACTTGTCTGGGAACAGTGTCACACCGTCTTACAATTGTTGTTGCATTAGCTTCATCGACTTTCATAGAGTAGTTTCAGACAACTGATGATAATTAAGTTGAGTATGAAAGGTTGCCCAGCTATTGCTGTGAATTAGTACAGGAGTGCCTATATTGTATAGAGAGGCACTGAGTGCGGTATAGACCTACCTTGAACGCTGGACTTTCTTGGTAAGGAGTTTGCTCAAACTTTTCTTTAGAGAAAATCAGCTTATACTTTAACCCTAAAATTGTACCATTTTTCACGTTAATTGTGAGAGGCAACTTACATAAAACGAAACTCAATATTATAGGCCTATAATACGCCTCGTAGAGTTACTAGAACTCATCATTTAACATGTACTTGTAACTAGCCACAATTTGACAAAATTTATTCAAAGGTTTACGCTATTGCTTAGAGAATAGCAAAGAGTGTCTTTCTGGAGCCCTGTGCGGCCTACATTAGTAAGAACCCATTTCGTAACTTCGCAACCTGCAATGCATAGGCATATATCTACTGAGACATAAATTGCTGTTAGGGCAGTGAAGCCTGAAACGTTGTCTAGCAGCCATTGAAGTTCTTGTGATGCATCGCATTTGGACAAGTGAATTTCATCAACAGATTACAATCAGTACCCAACGACCTGGTAAGAACAACCGGGCTAAGTTTACTGCTATCTCAGTTCTCGCCTTTGTTCTAGCAGTCAAACGAAGGGATATCTCATTACTCAGGAGAAAGTACCGCGTAGACGCGTTAACTGGAGTCGATAGACAGATAGCGTCTACATAAGCCGATGATTGCTTTTGCGTTGAAGCTGCGATTAAAAGCTTGTCTCGTTCTCTCTTTCAGGCGAAACCTTGTCCCGAATCTCGCAGAAATTCGTCAGACGGTAAGTGCAGACCATTATATGTGTGTACTAAACACGTGTATTTGTATTGACATGTATCTGTATTTTCGCTTTTCCCTATAAGCGATCATCTTACATTGATTCTCCGCCAACTCAGCGCTGCTCACGAGCGCTCAAAAGACATCACGGGCAGCGGATGATAGGACTCTGGTGGAATGCATTATAATATAGATAACACATATAGTGCGTATCTATCCTGATTCCATTGCATAAAGTCCCGATGTGTTACCGAAGTATAATTTTGCTTATGGCTTTGATAATGAATAATCATTTTATGCTGTTTGTATGGGGCTTGATGTAGTATAAATTTCCGTATGAATTGGGAAGGGCTACTGCGTGAAACAATCTATACGTCCAGGAGTGCAGAGGCCTGCAGTGCAAAAAGTTGTTTGAGAGTTTGCGCCCTTATTAGGGAACAACGATTGCAGACGATTAGTAAATTGTCAGTGTTGCAGGAAATGAGATATGGTAAGAGAGAGGTTGGGCCACCAAAAGCATGTTGGTCTTTCTGAGACACTTCAAAGGCACTATTTGGGAACTGTCCTTATGAAAGCGAGCACACAGTCACATCCCAGGACTGACAACTGGGACTTCTCTCCTTCAAGAGCATCTACACGTAATAACGACACATTCATCTGAGTAAATGTTTGCTCGACTCTTCCTGTCATCAGATGATAATTACAACATCCTACGAAGTAGGCTACTAGACATTCTTTTGCATGTAAGCTTATACTGCTGCCAAAGTCTGCATGCTGCGTCAGGGCTGGCAAAACGTTGGCTTTTTGGTTTTGGTTTTTCTAAGAAAGACAAGAAACCTAAGAAACCAAGAAATTTTGGGCTTTTTGGTTTATAATTTCTATTGTTAGAATTGTTTTATTAACGTTAATTCAATGGCCCGAAATCCGAGATTTGACCTATTATTATACAATATAATCAACTGAAATCAATCATTTTGTGTTTATCGGTCTTATATCTCAACTGAATTAATCTCAGTTGGAATGTTTTTCTTGATGTAATCCGAAATCGGATAATCTTAAAATTAAAAAACCATAAAACCAAAAAAATCAAAAAATCAAAAAAAAAGCCAAGTTTTCATTAAAAAAATCTTGGTCTTTCACACCCCTTTGCAGCGTAGATCTCTTTCTGATACATCGGATGCACAAAGGCATGCATGTAGCCAGAGAAACTTTCTGGGGGAAGGGTGGCTCTCCATTGAATGTGGTCAGACCATTTCACAGATTGAATTCAGATATAATTATTCTTCTGGGGTTGGTTTGAAGTTTGAACCCGTAGAATCCTCTGAATACGCCCGTTCCGAAGCAACCGCCGAGATCGAAGTGACCCCGTGGACAGAGCTTTGTTGGGTTGAGCGGTGAATGGTGTCAGCTGGAGACGCTTTAGCGCTCGAGGGGAGAGAGCCAAGCCACCTGTGAATACAGAGATTGAGTTTCTGAAACAAAGACACGATTTCGTCCTTGCAGTGAAACCGTCGCTGAATTGCATCGCTATACATGTAGGCCTATAATAATAGAGCTGACTCGAAGACACGCTGACAGTTCCTCTGTTAGCATCGGTTGGGACTGACTGGTTAGCTCATTGACTGGCCGACTGATTTGCTGGCTGGCTGGCTGACTGGTTTACTGGCTGATCGTTGACTGGTTGACTGGATGGTTGATTTACTGATTTACTGACTGATTGGCGTAATGGTTGGATGGCTATTTGCTGACTGGTTGGTTTACTGGCTGACTCGTTGACGGGGGCTGACTGATTGGCTGATTTACCGATTTAGTGGATGGCCTGTTGACTGACTGACTGATCATGGCTGGTTGATTGACTGGACTCACTGACGGACGTATGTCTGTGGGTCGTCGTTGATGCCTGAATAGGCATGGTCGGAGTGACAGTGGAAGGTTTCGTTAGAATGGGAATTGACCTGAAATTGCCGACTCTTTGACATGGTGACGGTGTCGTCCCAACCATCGATCACTGCTTAAGTAGAGCTCTGCCGCCGACGCCGACGCTGAGTCCGACTAAACACCACAGCGCCGCCATCTCCTCCGCAATCCGTCGCCTTATACGGTGTGGTGCGGGACCGCTACCGGGATAAAAAGGATCCGAGTTTAATTAATTTCGGTAGGACGTAGGGTCCCGAATTTATCTTAAATCATCTCGTTGTCTTGAATGAAAATTGTTTAGAATAAGATTCAACAGTTAGCAAGTGGCAATATTTCGGTTTAAACATCTTGCATTAATTCCTCTCTGAGGTGTGGGGTCAGCCACTCAGGTCTTCCTCTTCCACTTGTTTCTGTCTCTGGTGGTATATTCTTTCTTCACTTTGAGAAACTTCATTTCTTCTTGTATCATGTGTCTGTAGCCTCCTACTTTTATTTCTCTTTTAATGAAGCTTCAATCTCTCTTCGTATCACATGTCCGCGTCATCTCCACCTGGTATTTCATACTAATTCTTAAATAGCAGTTCATTGATACAGGATGAATGATGATACATAGGATGAGAAAATCTACTTCAATTAAGGAAGTGTCATCGAACAATATCGAAATAATACTTATAGATTTGTCAAAAGTGTTTCTCGCCACGGTTGAACCAAGCTCCCACACATCCGGGAACTCTTCTTTCACCGGTACCTCATTTAGCTCCACACCGACAGAAGCCGCATTCGCTGTCCTAGAGTAATGATTGGTTGACGGCGATGCTCTTGCGCATGCGCATCGCAACTTCCGTCTGGTAAGGACAGATGACACAGCAAACACGAATGTTGGTCGTTTGCGAAGAATACTCTTCTCATTCTTGCGAACAAACAGAAGCAAATTCTCGCCTTATTCTCTGCTTCAAGACGAATGGAACCTACTGCTTCGTAAGGATATCTAATTATAGCACCCTGCAGCGGAAAGAAGACGTAATTAGACGGCAGTGGAGTTTCTGACCTCTACCCCACAATCCCCACCACACCATTGTATACGTGTTGATCCAAGGCCCTATATTATAGTCTATGATGCCACTCTGTAGGGTATCGAAAGACGCTTGCAATGATATTCACAATCAATTATCCACCAATCAACATCATAGGCATGATTCCACTCTGATAATGGAACAATTTATGCCCTATTCTACTTGTTTCTTACACCCTCTCTTGTTTCCCTCGTGGGAAGATGCCCCAGGGTTTGACTTCCGAGAGCTCTCCATCCCTCCTCAGTCACTCCAGGAGCTTAATTTCGCGTCGTGGTCTTTGAACCCGTTGCCACATGCACTCAGACGGCGCAGTATACGACGAGTAGAGGTTGTTGACTTATTGTTCGGATATCTTTTGTAATATCGAGTTCTGACTCTTCTAAAAAGCAAAAACACAACAAAGTGTTGTTGTCAAATGAACGTCTCACCTAAATACAACGAAATTAATCAGAATGGTAATGTGACCGAATTGCATAGGCCTACATTCAAAGCACCATGGTACAGTCCGCTTATTTTCATTGGGATATCACGAGTAATTCTGTAGTTGAGGTGGATAGATTAGTCGACAGTCTTTACGCTGGACTAGTTAACTCGGCACTTAGTATACTGGTGAAAGTAACCTGTTAGTGGCTGTTGTCAAAATGTTAGTTATACTTTGCATTTCTTAGGTTCAAGGTGTGAGCGACAGTGAAAATGACATTTTCCAAACCTACCAAAACCATTTTTGGATCGCGTTTAAAACCGATTTTTCTGGTTATCGTAAACCACTCTTAAACCAATTATTCAGTTAGTAGGCCTACATTTCGAAAGTAATTTATATCTGAACACGGACAAAAACATCAGCAAGAAGTGGAATGAAGGACGACAATGAGTTGATTGTTAAACTAGAAGTGGAACGATGAAAGAAGACGCTTATAATAATAGGAATTATAAAATTGAGTTTACAGAAAAAACTGGAATAAAGTTACACGCAGGAATTTTTAAACGGCACCGAAAAACACACTATTGGACATAGTCAGAGACTATAAAATTAAGCAGCCTAAACTACCGGATAACCAAGAAATGTATAGATGCCCAAGGAGTAGAAATTGCCAAGCAGCGCTATATCAACACTATGAATAAATGAAGGGGGGATTAGCGAATGATTAACTGATTGACTTAACGAATGCAAGATTGCAAGACTTTATTAAGAATTGGGCGATTGAGTAATTGATTAACTACCGTAGTACGATTGATTGAACCCTTGTCCCACCCAATCTCCTTAAATGGTTAATGAATTAATTATTGATTAATATTACTAATACTGCCTATCAATCAATCAATCAATCAAAATTTATACAGCGCCTCTCCAAAATCTCTACTCAGAGGCGCTCCTGCATGGTTGTGCCTATGGGCGTAACCATGCAGGAAAATATACGACGGGTGTTCCCCACTGAAAATAGTTGGAATATTTCACACATTTCTTCCAAATTTACAGTTTCACATTTCCTAAAAAGTCAGAAACTTTTGGGCTGATTTGAACTCGTAACAGCCATCTGAAGGCATACACAACAGAAGTTACATGATATAGACTTATATCCGCTATTCCACATAATAACCACCCCATCTTCGTCTCATAATGAGCCACACATAACTCGGCCAATCTTAAAAGGTGACTTTTCCGCGATTTCTTGCATCTCTACAATTGGTGCCTGCTCTTAGCAGACATTAAACCAACCCCACGTCGCGATAAATGATATATTTTGTCTTCTTCGTCGGGGCGTCATATCAGAGAGACGGAGAGTGGAGCGCAGCGGGTGGGACTTACTGCCACACCTGCAGCGCTAGTACTACATCAGTTGGGGTTCCACCGCTGTTATCTCCTCGTCATCCGATCTATCGTCTGCGTTTTGAAGCAGCGCCTAAGACGGAGCCATGCTGGGCGTATATTAGAGTTGCGTAGCATGCACATGGGTGGCGTTATTATGTAGTCTTAGGAGGGAGCGAACAGCAAGGAGCATAGAGCACCGTATAGAGCGCCGTGTGCGCGTGTTCGCAGAGTGTGATGCGCGCTTGAGAAAAGCCGGCGGCGCTGAAGTAGATTGGAGGAAATCATCATCGGACAAAGTTGCTGCGTTGGGATAATATTATCGGTAGATGATGTGGCGACTTGAGAGTGGGTGTTGTCGGTTCTATGGGGAAGGGAGGGGAGGAATGATGCCTCGATGGGCAAACAGGATTCGTTGCTTTCTTTTCAGATCGTTTTACCCGCTGCATGGGAGAGATGTTTGTAAGGATCCAGGGCCGTTGTGGAATTCGAATGGCTTGATGTCTTAAGTAGTATAGGCGAGTCTAAAGTTATGAACTGTTTTGAAGCCCTGTCAGGAATTTATTGCAGAGGAGGATTGAAAATTGAGAACACTAATCTTATCAAAGGACTCATTTAGCGCCAATATAGTATAATGGTTCGTCGCTCAACGGTCACAATTAATCAACATCAGGGCGAAAGCTCATTGCTGGGACTTTGAGAAAATGCGGAAATAGAAGAAGTGGCAGAGAGGGAAAGATAGTGTGGCAGGATAATCTCCGAGGAGTGAAGAGAAGAAGGAAAGAAAACACAGCAACAGCACTATTAGTAGCCTACATGTACAGATTGTAGCAAATCGATTTTAGTGCTGGTAGGGTTCGCTCTTGTAACGGTAGCTGGTGCAAGCATAAGGACCCTAAGCAAGTAATTCACTCAGAATTCGCTAATAAGAATCATCGTTACAACCCACAGAGCATTCTAAACAACCTAATCAAACTAAACAAACTGATCAGTTTAATAATCTAAACAACGGAAACGGTCCAAACACCTAAACAATCTAAATCATCTGTAAGCAATCTAAACAGTCTAACAAACATCTTAAACAACCTAAGCAACTGTTATACTGTATGCACGTTGACGGTTGAGGCGTCGTTTGTGGCGGTGGGCGTTGACGTCGTCCCCGAGGAACATCGTCCGATTTTCGTGTCCTCCTCTGTTCGATCCGCCGACGACAGAGGAGGCAGTGAGGCAGAGGCAGTGAGGCAGAGGAGGCAGCAGCGCCTTCTTAATCCGATCGGGTGTCATCGGCTGAGGACCAACTGACCGAACGATGGACGGACGGACGGAGGGAAGGAGGAAGGAGCGAGAGTCGGGGGAGGGGGCGATCCATCGGAGGCAAGCGACGACGCAAGCCTTTAATCGCTTCTCCATACAGCGACAAATGAAGATGGATCGAATGGTGACTGTGTCTCTGCTGCTAAGAATCACCCCCACACTAACAGGCAGAGTAACTCACAGTTACAGGATGGACTGTCTGTGTGCGTGCGTGCGTGTGTGTGTGTGTGTGTGTGTGTGTGTGTTCAGAGGTGACTAAGGGTGACGTATTCTAGGTATTAGCTTCACTCGCTGTTCCTCTTTAGATGCACCGCGATTAAGAAACTGGTAGTCATGGTCTAATATTGCATTGTACATAATTATATTGTATTCTTTATTTTATTTTATTTATTTTATTTATTCACACATATCTATACCGCCCCTTCAAGTCTCCTACTACTCAGAGGCGGTCCCGACTACATCCGGCGGTGTGTCGGAGTTTACACGCCGAAGCGCCAAGTATTTATATTTGTATTGTATATAGCGAGTCTCGTAGTATGAACTGCTAACACGAGCTCCCAGCTACAGCCTTGATGGTAAGTAGAGGCTAACACGCCCCCAGAGGGCCTCATTTATTCGGCAACCTGTAGCGAGAAGGTTGGCTTTTACCTATGGATGCTACGGAACGCCCTTCAGGCTATAGTCTTCGTAACAGTGTCTTATCCATTGTGCATCCCTCTCCCCCGCAGATAAATTGCGAGTGGAAGGACTTTGCCTATACGCAATGGCTTGAGGAAGAAGAGGTAGATTCAAACCTGTGACCCTTAGGCTTCCCGGAAAACACTGTTACTATGTTAACGTTAGCCTATCTCAGATTTCAATTAAGACCTCGGTTTTTGTCAATGCTCTTTGACAGCGATGACGCGCGTCTAATTTGCAATTGAGGTTGCTTCTGTACAGGACAGGCACTTTCAAGGCAGTCAAAGCAAAGACCCACGGTGATGTCTTTGACCGCGAGATTTCATTATACCGGATATAAGACGCTGTATAGAAAATTGTTTGCGATCATTTGTCCAATAACGATTAGGTCACTTTCTTGATGTCCAAATAGCAAACTATCTAAGCCGCCCCGGCGTAGTGGCTACTCAGTATCAAATTCCTACAGGGGTCAAAGAACAATAGACCCCTGGTTTCACTTTGGAATCCGTGGCAAAACAATTCCATTGTTCCATGGGATAGTCGATGATGGCCAATACATGTGTTTTACGTTACAGCTACATGAAATCCTATTGAAATCAGCCAATTCTGCAGAGTCCATTTTGAACTAAATATTTAATGTCAAAACCTACAATCTGATTTCCAGTTTTAAACACACACAACATCAGATGCAGAGAAGAAAGCGACTTCAGTGTTTGCCAATACGAGCAATACGTCAACGGGTGTTAGGTCAAGCGGAACGCTTACCCCGTGGGCATAAAAACAGCTGTCACCGGGCAAGAACAAAGCCGTTCTATGGACATGTGCGCCGCGTATACCATTATTTCTCCGTTTCGGTTCCGCTTTTAATCCGTCTCATTTCTCCATGCGACCGACAATAATCCGTGCATCAGCGAGAGATGGCAGAATAGTGATGTATTGTCAGATATTGGGCGCAGGACGAGAAAGTCTCCCGCGGGTCTTCTCTGCGTTCGACGGCGTTTTCGCTTTATGGTCGACACGTGGTCTCGATTCGATACACAATGCTCTTTGTTCTTCGGCAATACGACAACCGCACGCTGTGTGATACGTTCGAGGAATTAGGAGGAAGTCTGAAGTGTATATTGGTGAACTGTGACTATAGGATCGTGAAATCGGTTATAGGGTGAACTTACTTTTAAGTGAATCGCCAACTCTTGATTGACATAGGTCAGTCGCATAATTGTTCATGTGCATTAAACGCCAATCATCTTCGTTATGAATGCGTTGTAAAATAAATGTAGGCTATAATATTAGTAGTCTTGACTGCGCGATATGTGAATCCCTTTAAAGTGGAACTTCTCTTAAACTCGGCCACGTTGCCGCTTTATACCACAGGAGATCGATTGTGTCGCAATGAACTGCAGATGCTGGCGTTTCGCATGGCGCACAGTTCTAGAATGGACATGGGTCGCTGTGTGAGTGTGTGCGCATCGTTTCTTAAACCACCGCATTTATAGGATTTCATACGTCGTTGGCGAAATGCCCGACAGCTGTTCTGTATAGGATTCGCGTATGCAGATGTGGGCCTTAATCGTAACCTTAATTGCAATATTATTGTAAATTTAACATGCACTTGGAAGAACCAGGCTAATTTAAGGCTTATTTACGAATGCCCTGTAAAGTAAGTTGCTTGGAGAGGAAAGAATGCCATGAGCTTTGAAGGATAATTAAATGGCCATGGAATTAAAAAGCCATTTTATCATACTATACATCTCCTTCAAATGAATGATGTTGTTGATGATGATGATGTTGTTAATGATGATGATGTTGTTGTTTATGATGATGATGATACTGACGTTGTTGATGATGATGTTGTTGTTGTGGTTAATGATTATATTGTTGCTGATGATGATTAAGACGATGATGGAATGACGAAGATGATGATAACTGTGCATACTTATCCATGCATGCAGTGTACTTACTAACAGATCGTCATCTGAATTCGTTCTGTATAGACGATGATTGCACCGACCGACCAGACTACTTTTCCCGCCGTTCGTCGGAGCAGACGATCATTCGTCGGTCGTCGTCGTCCAGCGCAGCAGACGACTTCCGTCGTGACTCAGCATTCTCACCGGAAGTAGACATGCGCCGGTCGCCCGAGTCGCCTCTCAACCTAAGCAAGCCCCGTGCGCCACCCTATGCGTCGACGGCACCGGCGGCACTGTCAGCGGAGCCCTGGGCCCCAGAAGTGGGCCGGACTAGCCCGGAAGAGCCCAAGTGCTCTCCAGCAGCGATCCACAGGAACCGATCATCCAAGGGCGCCTTTCGAAGTCCGTCCGGTCACAGTCCGAAGAGCTACCCCGCTTCATCGTCACCCAACTCAAGCGGGGGATGCCCACTCGCAGTGGCCCTGCTGAGTCCCGGAGACCACGGACCACTCGTATCTCATCCTCCGCTTCCCCATCACCACCACCATCCCCATCCTCACCATCCCCATCCCCATCCCCATCATCCCGGACTGCATCATCAGTCAGTTGCAGCATCAGCTCAGCCTTACATCAACGCTGTATCCAGTGCTTCTCCGTTTCTCCTTCCTCCACATCTCTTCGAAAAGGTTCGATCTTACATCTTCGGTATCACATCACTGGCATTGCATAATTCTAAAAGATATCATATCGATATCAACTTTATCATATAATTTATTTTCGATTTTAGTGGGCCTAATGGAACGCTAGTTGGCATTAGGCCTAGTTGCTGGAGTTGAAGTATTGGTCCAAAACATATATAGATTACATTGAAATTATCAGATGCTTGTATAAGGATCAAGATATGCGAGTAAGTGAGTGAATGAATGGAAGTGAGTGGTTACCCGTCGCGTCCTGGAACTCTGCTACTGTTCTCATGTTCTCAAATTTGCTTTGCCATGAGCTATAGTTCTAAATTGAAACCCTTAAAGTTAACTCTATAATGTCTGATAATATTTCATCTTTGGCGGTGTCACGAAATAGAGCACCCCCTAAACAGAATATGACTTGACACCGGCTTCAATGCGCCTTCATGACCTTTGAAAGCGGAGCATTATCAAATTACATCGGCTTTGTGTATTGCATGTATAAGGTATAAACGTCACAGCTCAACCAAGAACACTGGCATGACAATTGATACATTCCAATTGCGTAGAATACGTATTGTATTTAACAGGCTTTACATAATCTTTCTGCTGTGACATGCCATTTGAACAGTGAATATCCTCTTTGCCTAAAATTATGGAGTGAAGCACTATTGGAGACGTCTAGCGAAGTACTGTATTATGATTATCAATGCCAACAATACAGATAGATCTGGGGTACAATAATGTTGTAAACCTTGAGACTTGAAGACAGAACGATGTCGTTTATATTCCTTTGTGGATCATTTGTACAATTCGAATGGTTTTGTTGGACGATTAGTTCTCTTCTCGTCTATATTAGTCTATAGTGATCTCCTTTGTTTCTCTGGCATATAATGAAACGTGTGGGATTCTGTCAGCTGCAGGCGATTCTTACACACGACGAAACGATCGCTTAACGATGAACAAAGAAACACTTGATCTGACAAATGATCAAAAACAATGCAGATCATTTATTCGCACCCATACCCGGCAAATGACTGCCATCAGTTTGATGATGATGATGATACACATCATCATCATCATCATCATCGTCATTATCATCATCATCA
>JAQFXW010003111.1:0-12249 GCA_034693945.1 Dendrobaena attemsi
GTTGCATGGGACACGGTAAGTTGCATGGGACACGGTAAGTTGCACGGGATAGAGTAAGTATCTTTTATATTTAGATAGATAGTTAGGTAGGTAGGTAAGTATAGATGTAGATCGCATTTTGAGTAAGTAAGTAAGTAAGTATTTGCCCGTAATTATTTACGGGTTACGGCTAGTTATAACAGAGTTGTCGATGTTTAAATAAGAAGTCGGATTAGGTCCCACAAATCTTTTTAAGCTGAAAGAACATCAGAATCGCTAAGATTTAATTCGTTTAGGCCCAAACATTTTCTAAGGAAGAGAAACGGGCGACTTTGTCGCCATGACAAGTGTCCTAGTTAGATATATTATATCGATCAATCGACGGATGATTGCATAATCGTTGGAATCGGATTGATAGTTCAATTAATGGATAGATGAATCCATTGAATCTTGTGTATGTGTATCACCGGATATTTCTGAATGTATGTTGGAAATGGAGGAGGAAAGAGTGGGCGATGAAGAGGATATGGAAAGGGAAAACAATGGAAGAAGAAGGGGAAGGGGTGGGAGTTGTCCGGCGACTTCTGGCATAAATCAGCGCATAGTGGATGATGGATGGATGGAAAACTATAGCTGAAAGAAATCTCCTGAGACGTTGGTTAGTTAGTTGAACGATATTGCATAACATATGATATACGTCTACCGAAGTGAGACTTTTATATAGCCCCATAATTAGACAACCGTTCAGATGGGACCATCGGCGAATGGTCCTCCTAAGAGACTGGTTTGTCATGTACAGGACTCTTTCACACTGTCAATGGTTTCTAAGTAATGCGACCAGCGTATATTATATCAGACACGTCGTGTAGGAATGCATGCGGTTTCACGGAGTCCACGAGTGTCTGTCTGGCAGAGGATTTTGTCTCCTAAGTAACCAATCTCAAAATCTGACGACCTTGTTTTAGTCATTACACGTACTTTTCCGGACCAAAGAAACTAATGACCTTTTTCCAATCGTTATTCGCATTTCAGATCACATGCAACTTCTCCAAGATCTCGTCCCCTTAGGCCATTATTCCCACCCTATTTCAGGGTCTGCATATTGCCACGGGCATGTTTCAATTCATTTCTCATTGGATAAATTAATGTAGAAATGTGATGCAAATTCTAAATGCTAAATAAACGATTCCTCCTGTTTTCCACTGGGCGCAAGTTGCACCCGCTTGGTATAGGGGATAAAAAACCTGGTGTCTGGTATTACGGTATTGATCGACACTTTGGTGGCTTACAGCGGCGTTACGTACATTACAAAACAATGTGTTTTGCTGAGAGATGTAAAGGCCTACTTGTATCAATTTCTCTCATACGGAAAATGCAAAACCCTTAAGAAATATCAAACAATGCAGATAATTTTTAAGTTGGTAGCATTTCAAAATATAATATAATCAATATTCATAAATATAATATCGTCAGCGATATAATGTTTTCAATAGGCTCAATAGCACTTTAAGCTGGAAATTCATTCAAAGATTTCTAAAGCGCCTCACCAGGAATAGGCTACTACTGCTCAGAGGAGCCCCCGACTACAGCGTAGATGCCGAATCGGGTCTAACACGACGAAGCGCCTCATTTACGATGCCTTCGCGCGAAAGCAGATTGAGTCTCCTTATGACAGATTACAGGACTTGATCTCAGATCTTAAGTTCTTCGAGCTAGTGCCATCAATTATGCTGACCTCTCAATTTCCAATGCATACTGATTTCAAGCACTGCAAATTGACAATTTGACCAGACAGCCATATTCGTTGTACTGAATGCGAATAGTCACCAACAGTTCAGAGGTCGTCGTTAAAAACGTCCGGGTGAGCAGTGAACAGGCCGGCGAAGGAATTTCAGTATCCTAGCAACCGATATCTTGCGTGGAAATCCTTCCGCTTGGCCAAGTAGTCCGCCTTTTTCCTAAGCTGTCTCACTTCGCCGCTCATGCGCACACGAGAAAAATGCAATGATATCCGGCGGGGGAGGGGAGGCTAAGAGTCCATTTATTTCGCTTGAGCAAAGACCGGAAGTGAATGATTGGCTGGGCGGAAGTGGCGATGACTCTTCGGATTGTATGGAATTGCAATTCGATCTATATACGTTCTATATGGAGAGAGTCATCGTCGGAATTATTCTACAGTGCGGTTCTTCCGCTGATGGGAATCGGTTATGGATTTCTAGAGAAATATAAGAGACCAATTTACACTGACAAACGCACGCTCGCCAGCACACGGGCAACCAGACAGATGGACGGATGGAATAATGAAGGGATGGATAGATGGAAGGATGGAGGGATGGATAGATGGAAGAATGGAGGGATGGATAGATGAAAGAATGGAAGGATGAATAGATGGAAGAATGGAGGGATGAATAGATGGAAGAATGGAGGGTTGGATAGATGGAAGAATGGAGAGATGCATATCCACGAGACCTCGACTATCCCAGTATGCCATCACACCCTAGCCATCATCTCGTCCATCAATCCGTCTATCTTGGTGTCTTCTGTTCTGTTGCATTCTGGCCAATGTGGTTGTTCGCCTGTCTGTCTGTCTGTCTTTCTGTCGGTGTGTCTGTGTACGTGCTAATCCATATAAATCTGTGTATACATATGCCGGAATGTCTGTTCATCCGCTTTTTGTCCGAGTCTTTCTGTTCGCGAAAGTCAGTGTGCATATGCCACAATATTGTGTGTCAGAATTTGCATGGGTGTGGAAAGGTTGATGGAGTTAATCAAAAGTGTCTCGCGTTATCAAACCTAAATTGGGGCAGAGGGTTTATGAAGCTCCTTTAATCTAAAATAGACACCAACGATATAGCATGAAGCAGACTGCAACAGATTGCTGCTACTATGAAAGAGACGAATAGATAAGACACTGAAACGAATAGATATTACTGAGGTGTGACATTATGATTATTAATAAACGATAATATTATATTACTATTAAGTTCTAGTCTATGTAGTTCCATTTTATGATTATTCCGCTCTGTGGGGCATGGTAGTGTAGTGGTGAAGGTCGCCGCCTTGCAACCGTTGCAGGTTCGAATCCCACCCGCCGCGTAAAGACTTTGAGCAAGTCCTTAACTCACAATTGCTCGTGGGCTTCGGCGTGTAAACTTCGACACACCTCCGGGCTGTAGTCGGGACCGTCTCTGAGTAGTAGGAGACTTGAAAGGGCGGTATAGAAATGTGTGAATAAATAAAAAAAATTTAAAAAAATAATATTCTATGCTATTCTATTTTATCGTGTTCTACGCTCTCCAATTACATAGTTATAATAGTCTATTGTGTTCTTTATTAAACTCTTGAGTGATCTGGAGTCACACTAGTAACACCACCAACACTTTACCAGCAGCATAACCGCTTCCGCCACCACACATCACTACCACAACCGCCTCCGCCATTATCGTCATCATCACGTCACTGGCGCCAGCTTCTGAAGACGCGACACGGTCGAGAGCATCTCGTCACGGTCCAGTGCGTTTATTGATGCTGCCCTTTGTAGTTGCCTCCTCCTCCTGCCTGCGGATCCTGATGTCCATCGTACGTTGATTATCTAAGGCTGCTGCAGCTGAGCCAGCTGCACTGTGTGGCATCAGGCAGAGAACGGATACGCTCCGCCAGTGATGCGTGTCGAAGTCCAAGATGAAAAGGAGAAACGACGAGGAAGGCCTAGTTAATTGTAGTAAACGAGAAGGGAAGGCAGAGATAGAATGAGAGGGGCAATGACATTTGAGAGCTATAGACAGAGACAGATAATTATATACCATAGATAGATGGATGGATGGATAGATAGAAGGAGACAGAGACTAGTAGAGACAAAGACAGACAGAAACAGATAAACAGAGGCGCAGAGAGAGACAGAGAGACAGCGTGAAACAACGAAAGATATGGAGCAAGAGATGGTTTTATGGATGGATCGATAAAAAAACAGAGATACATCCAGACAAACAGACAGACAGAAAGCCAGAGAGAGGGAGACAGAGACAGAGTCAGAGAGAGAGAGAGAGAGAGGAGAGAGAGAGAGGAAGGGACAAGGGAGAAAGGGAGAGACACAGTGGCGTTAGTTAGGGAAGTAGAGGAGTAGTGATGGAAGGGCTGCTGGATGGTCTTGCATCGATTCACTGGGATAAGATCTTGCTGTTCGCTTCGTAGCTGCTGTGTGTGCATGCGGAAGGGTGGATTGGGAGAGAGAGAGAGAGATAAGTGTACCACTATATCGATCGCGGTCCAGTCAAATAATCCAGAATTGATCTACTCTCCTCCAACGGTCTCAAGGACTCCGAGTTTCGTCAAAACACAAAGTTAATGTGGCTACGCTCTGTGCGAGTTATGTCTGACAGAAGGAGACATTAATGAAGCCACTGTGATAACAGAAATCATTTCTTGGCGTCGCCATCATCCTTTACCCGATGTATTTCTTGGGATCGGTATTTCTTGGGATCGGTATTTCTTGGGATCGGTATTTCTTGGGATCGGTACTTGGAGAGTACATGCAGCGGCAGAGTTACAATAGTTAATGTTAGCGATATCTTGCAGCGAAATGGCTGTGTTACGAAGCCATATAAATTGTCATTATTATTATTACCATTATTACCCACTACTATTATTAGGCCTATGTAGGCACCTCGACGAGGAATTTCTTCGTAAATATAATTATACTCTCGCATAGACAAAATAAATAATTAATACTACTTTTGAATTTCCGTTGACATTATAAAATTGCATGAATTGACATAACATGAATAATTTTATGACGATAATATTTAATATTAGCCTACCTGATTGCATACATGTAAGTCTTATATAATGATGACACAAAGCCTATTATACTACAAACTACAACAGTATAAGTTATGGTACTACCATCGAGGTCAATGTATTGATTATTATATAATCTCTTTGGGTACTACCAATCCACTGCCTAGACCTTCGCTAACAGTTCCAAGGGTCATGCATGAAACTTTCTGGAGAAAAGACAGACGAAGAAATGTCTGCATCATAGCAATAAATATGTAGCATGGAAATCCTTCCGCTTGGCTTCCGTTGATTTCTCGACCAAATAGGCTAGTCCGCCCTTTTCCGAAGCTGTCTCACTGCGCCGCTCATGCGCACATGAGAGAAGCGATGATACCCGGTGCACATGAGAGAAGTGATGATACCCGGTGCACATGAGAGAAGTGATGATACCCGGTGCACATGAGAGAAGCGATGATACCCGGTGCACATGAGAGAAGCGATGATACCCGGTGCACATGAGAGAAGCGATGATACCCGGTGGGGGAGGGAGGGGCTAAGAGTCCATTTATTTCGCTTGAGCAAAGACCGGAAGTGAATGATTGGCTGGGCGGAAGTGGCGATGACTCTTCGAATTGTATGGAATTGCAATTCGATCTATATACGTTCTATATGGAGAGAGTCATCGTCGGAATAATTCTACAGTGCGGTTCTTCCGCTGATGGAAGTCGGTTATGGATTTCTAGAGATATATAAGAGACCAATTTACACAGACGAACGCACGCTGGCAATCAGACAGTTGGACGGATGGACGGATAGATGGTCAGATATAGATGGAAGAATGATAGATGGATGGAAGGATGGACGGATAGATAGTCAGATAGATGGAAGGATGATAGATGGATGGATGGAAGCATGGATTCATAGACGTAATAGAAAACGGGAAGAACGGTCGGAAAGAGGAGGTGGCGAAGTACTGAGGAGATAGAAAGATTCTTCATATGGAAGGCAATGGGGCGCCGTGGTGCAGTGGTATAGTTCGTCATCTTGTTACCGAAGGATCGCTGGTTCGAATCTACCCGAAGCCACTGAGGAATATCCTTAAGCAATTCCTCCACTCACAATTGCTCTGGGAAGGAGCTTAGCATAATGTTTAAGACAATGATACTAAGAATATTAACTTTGAAATAAAGTTTATAGGCAAACTCAACCTTCATTCGCCAGATGGCATACTGAACGAGGCTCTTCTGCATTTTAATTCCGATTCAGTATCAGTCTTGTAGTCGGCAGCGCTTCTCAGGGGTAGTGAACTTGAATTGGCGCTATAGAACTCTTCGAATTAAAGAGACGAGACGGTTGAAAGGAAAGACAGATGGAATTTTCACACACGCCCACAAGGACCAAAACATCAATGATGGACAAGTGAAAAGCAGATGGATAGTCGAGAAAGAAGCGTAGGATATAAGAATGGAATGACAGTGGAATGGAAAAAGAAGACAAATGGAAGGAAGGGCGAACGAGTTCAGAGACGGAGAGAGCACACAGACAGTCGGAACGAAGGTCAGACAGGGTGAACGGCTGGAAAAAATGGATGGATAGATGAAAAAGTAGGAATGGGAAGAGGAACACTCAGGTGGATACATAGATAGACAGACAGATAGATAGACGAATATACAGACGGACTTAGGGACGGACGCTGGACAAATCAGACACATGACCAGATGGACGAACGGAGGGAGTGACAGATAGGTGGTCGAATGGAGGGACATGTAGAGGGACAGACGATGGAAGGAGGAGCAGGAGGGAGTAGCGACGAACGTAGCTATTCATTGAGATTTGAGAGTGCATAGAAGCAGAGAGACGAGAGTTTAGGAAATGTCCCTCGTTAAGATCAATCAATGTCTAATAAACTATCGAAGGCCAAAGTCAGACATAAATCACCATCACGAACAGACACACACTCACACATACACAAACACCCTTACATACATACACATACACACATATAGGCCTACATACACACACGTGCCATGCTCGGCGCTCTGTGACTGAAGAGTGCAGATTGGAAAATACCTCAAGCAACTGCGTAGAGACCTTGAGCCTTTACCTTTACTCGCAATTGCTCTGTGGAGACTGGGAGAGGTTAATGTATGCATGAATGTGTGCATTTCTATACCGCCCCTTACAGTCCACTACTATTCAGAGGCGGTCCCGACTACACCCGAAGGTTTGTCGAAGTTTTACACACCGATTCGCTTGAGCAATTGTGAGTGAAGGAATTACTAAAGGTCCGTACTCGGTGCGATGGGTGGGATTCCAACCTGTAACCCTACGGTGACTTAATATAATGGATAGGACGCTGGTGTGTAGAATACAAGATCTAAAAATCAATTCTCGTAGCCTCCCGTTAGGACTGTCACAGTGTGGAGGAAGGATATTTACGTATTTACGTATTTACGGAAGGATATTTACTAAACCTTCTCTCACCAGGTGGCGTAGTAAATGAGGCGCTTCTGCGTGTTGACTACTACTCAGTTAGAATTTTTTTTATTGGGGGGAATACTAATCTTGAGACGTCCAGAGCTCTAGATTGACCACTTCTGTCTCCGTTTCTCCTTTCATGGTTCTCCTTTTTTCTCTATCATGGTAAGCTATCTTTTTCTGTCTCTCTCACCCTCGCTGGTTTCTGTAATTTGTTCTTCGCTTGCGATCGATGGACAACCCCTCTGACTTGACGCAGGACTGTAGCATTTGCGTGCATTGTGTGCCTATGTCAATGCCGTTTTTGGTTGTCTTAGTGTTTGTGTATTATGTTTTATCTGCCCATCGGGTCGTCTGTCTGATGCTCTATTATATCGATTGTTTTGTACGTGGTTATTTATGTATGTCTGTCTGTCTTTCTCTGCCTCTCTGTCTGTCTGTCTGTCTTTCTCTGCTCTTTGTCTGTCTGATGCCTCTGTTTGTCTTCGTGTCTGTGCTTATCTGCCTCGGTCATTGTCTGTCTGACTCTTTCTGCCTATTTGATGTCTGTCTTCCAAACAGACACAAAGGCCGGATATCCATTTCGTAATTGCTCTGCCCCGAAACTATAGGAATTCAAATACAGCGCTTGCCTGGAATCGTATCCATGGTTACATCCATCCATCGTCCGTCCATCTATTTAGGCGCTTCCTGGATTTATACCTCCCATCCTTTCTGTCGGAAGAGGTTGAGGCTGGAGGAGATCCGTGGAGACGTTATTCCCTCATCTCAACGGATTATCCGGGACTCAACGGGATTCCGCTCTTTACCGGATTCATCGAACTGAACAGAATTCCTCAGTTGTGTT
Source organism: Dendrobaena attemsi (assembly GCA_034693945.1). NCBI lineage: Eukaryota > Metazoa > Annelida > Clitellata > Crassiclitellata > Lumbricidae > Dendrobaena > Dendrobaena attemsi. The sequence continues at coordinate 8,081 of JAQFXW010003111.1, forward strand.
AGGAAATCTTAGAGATGATTCATCGAAACATCAAAGGAAGGATTCACTCCTCCTGTCCTATTTATCTCGGTGTCGTTTGCTGTCTGTCTGTCTGTCTGTCTATTTATCTCGGTGTCGTTTGCTGTCTGTCTGTCTGTCTGTCTATTTATCTCGGTGTCGTTTGAGGTCTGTCTTCTGTCTGTTTGTTTATATTTTTAAAATAATAATAGAAAACGTATAAACTAATATGGCAGCCGGGCAGAAAATCAAATCGCAGATATTAAAACGCAGAAAATGAAAAGGCAGCAAATGGATAATGCAGAAAATCAAAAGGCAGAAAAATCAAAAGGTAGAAAATCAAAAGGAAGAAAATCAAAAGGAAGAAACACAAAGGGAAGAAGATCAAAAGGCAGAAAGTCTAAAGGTAGGCCCTATTCTCAATCAGGGCATGAGCAACCCCGCGTATAAATTAGGCAATACTTTTGCGGCTGCGTTGAAGTTCGCTCATCAGTTTTGTCGACCGGTGGTTGCCCTATGTCAGGCATCGTAGCCTATTGCCAATTTGTTCCAGTGCTGGTACATCGGCTGTCGGCAAGTAGGCTACGCCTAGACAGAACCGTTTTAAGTAGATTTGGGGCCAAAGGCACAAAACTTATACCCTTAAACACAACCCAATTTTCGCCTAAATCTCGTCGTCTCAGAAATTGAGGATTTGTTGCATGTTCGTAGGCCAACTAGCTATAGACCTAGCAACATATAGCCTAAGCAGTACGACCACAAAAATCGCTATTAGTGTCAGGCCCAATGCATCAAAAACAGCGATCTTTGATTGGCTGACACGTTCGGTTTAACTTTTCTGTCAGTAAAAGTAATGGAATTTTACAGAGGTTAAAATTAGTCATCATGTTATAAAAACAGTAGGCTATGTTAAGCCTTGGTACTTTTGCAACTACATTAAAGAACCTATCAATCACAGAAGCAGACGGTTGTTAATGGCGGCGTGCGAAAAACGAACTACAGACGTCGTGCTACGTCTTTGAAGTCGTCCATTAATTACGTAGCCACTTTTTTGGCTGTTGTTCTTTTACCTCCCTCCACCATGTCAACATCTGTCAAACATCCACAGATAGCTTAATTATGTCCAAGGTTTCCCCCAAAAAGATAATTATGCCCAAGATTTCCCCAAGTATTTCACGAAAATGCTTTAATAAATATATACCTATTTCAAAGTTGCCGAAAAAGTACCACAAAAGCGATAGACTATATAAAATAAAATAGCGGGCATGACGGATGGAATTACCTGTAACTAGTAGCAAAGTTGAATAGAGATTGAAACAGTTGATTACAGTTTAAAAAGATATTTAGATAATGAAAATTCTGATATTATATGTTACAGAAATCGAGGGATAAAACATGTAGGCTATTTCACGAAAATAGGGCCTACCTGTATAAATTGTAAATACGAGTGAGAAGTAGGCATATTAGTTACGGCACGCTTACAGCCTTGACAATTTTAATGAGAAGTGACTGATCCAAACTGACAAATGATGATTTTGACTGATTTTAATACAAAATTATACGTTTAATAACTGTACATTCTAAATCTAGGCCACTTGTATTTCACCACTCAGAAAGAGTCAAAGAACAAGAATTAAAAAAATAATTTTTTTTCTTTAGGCCCCTACGTCAGTTTTCAGAGACTTCTTTCCTCTGTCAACAACTTCAAACTTTTCCCTCATTTTAGTTACGCAATTGACGGACGACCCCTTTACCATGACAACGCTTTTTCTTCCGATGCCTATTCGTTGTGATTGGCCGATCAATCACGAGTAGGCCTACTTTCAAATTCAGATTCCGGTCGACGCTGTCTCCCTGCCTTCGTTCGTCGTCATCGACTTCACGTAGCGCCATTTTGTAACGAAGACTCGATCCTTTGACGGGTCTGAAGAAATAACAGATGGACGGATCACTATTGTCCAGCGTAAGTTCATATCGCTCTCATCATCCGAAAGCCTGCAGACAACGCGCAAAGATCTCGATGAGTAATGCGGTGCCTTACGTGTTTGTCCGAGCGAAGAAATAGATCGGCGGCTTTTGCCAGCAATAGGACATATAAAAAGCAACTAACATCAGATAGCGCTATATATTTATACATTTATAACCTATCCCTAACAATATTAGGAGGATGGAAAACATTTTAAAATCTATATAATATAGAATTACTGTATACAAGTCTATAATGTTAGCAAGTCGAATGTGTATTATAATAGGCATACTAATTCTCTAATATTCATAATATAGGCCTAATAATGCATTGTGCAACATCATGTAGGCCTACATTAATATTCATCAGAATAAAGAATGTGCATATGATATGCATATAGGCTACATACAATATCTAGTAGAATTTATATATTCCACAATGCGACACAAAAATATGCATGAAATATATATGCACACACTTCCTCTTACATCGAGTGTAAATATAACTAAATATATAGGCCTACTATAAGCTTATAGATAGATATATGGCCTATAGATAATGTAATTTCGGACCATTGACCCAAGTGCCATTTATCAGTCGACGATATCGCGTTTCCGCCATTTGCAATAAGAACTGCGCCTTTTCTAGATGTCTGGGATATAATCGAGTAAGCTGTATACATGTATCGCTCTAGAAGTGGTCCGTATTCATCCCCCACACGTACCCAGCTTACCCAACCTTACCCTACCTTGCACTACCATAACCTGACATTCCTTATACTGCACAATCTTGCATACTCTGGTAAATTCTGTACTGTCATAACAGCTGTCTTATTCCACCCTACCCTATACACCTATTTAGTATGTATACCCTACTCTGCCCCACACTAACCGACACACCATGCACTAATACCGTATGTCTTTGTCATATCATAGGTTACTTTGTCCTGCCCAGCTTGTTCCAATCCAACCTTGCGTTGTGGTTTCCTGACTTTTCCTTTCGTGATCTACTTTAAACCACCCTACCCTACCGTGCAACGTCGATTGTTCTGTCCTGTTCTACCCTACTCCAACCTACTCTACACGGAGTGCCTCTTACTCTACGCTATTCTACTTTACTCCACCCTACCCTAACGTGCAGTGGGACCTACCTTATCCTGCTCTACCTTACACCTCCCTACCCTATAATACAACGTGGCTTAAACTCGGCCCTGTTGTATATCTTGCTCCACCCACCCTACCATGCAGTGTGGCTTGTTTGCCCTGCCCTGCAGGCCTCTGACCCACCATTTCCTAATCACTCCCTTCAAACGTTTCCGGTGAACGACAGTTTATTCAATTACGATTTCGATTTCGAGAGACGATGGTGCTTAATGCCTCTACATGTTCATTCGACGTCCGACCATTATTAGATCCGATCGATAGTACCCCGGATGTTGGGTAGCCTGGCAACCATTTTGGGGCAAGCGGGGAATATAATCAAGTAATGCTTTCTGCTCATTATCCGTTTTCATGTGAAAGCCACTGGAGATATTAGCCATAGGTGATGATGGTCTCTGAAGCGGGTGAAACGCCTATAAGCTTCAATAACAATACATTTTTTGTCCTGGCGTTTCTAACGGATTGAGAAGATTTGCATTTAGCTCTGAGCGACCTATATACCGCGTATAGACAGAATCTCTCTGATAAATAAAATATAATGAATATATTATGAGTACATAACCTTGAATAAACAAATTATTGCACTACATTAATTTAAAATTAAATGTAGGCCCTATTTATATGAATAATTAATGTAGGCTTATATAAATTAATACATTGTGACAAAATTGGCCTATACGATTTATTCGCGGTCGATGCTGGCCTGTTTCGATTTATATTATTATGTGTTGCTGACCTGTTTGATTTTATCTTGTGTTGGATTTGCGTGGCGTCACTGTTCGTTTTAATGTATATATTTATTCACACAGATTTAGCGCTGCGTGTATAAATATATTTGTTCTTAGTCTAAGCTGACTCGATCTCGCCTTGGTCGCAATGTTCGCGTACTAATGAGGTCACGTGGTTAGCTTACCTCGGCCGTGTTCTGTGTAGATTATTTTGGCGGTATCTAGCGCGTGACGCTAGCCAATAGGAATATTCGATTGTTGTTCGTGTTCTGTATACGTTATTTGATTGGCTGAGAGGGGTCTGGCCTCTTGGCGCTA
>JAQFXW010003112.1:0-12248 GCA_034693945.1 Dendrobaena attemsi
CGTAAGGACCTTTAGCAAGTCCTTCACTCACAATTGCTGAAGCGCTTCGGCGTGTAAAACTCCGGCACACCCTCGGGATGTGCCGGAGTATAGTAGTGGACTGTATAGTAGTGGACTGTAAGAGACGGTATAGAAATACACACATACATACATCCATACATTGACGAAGTGCTATACACACACCTCTGAATGAAAATGTCTAAATTCGTCGACTGGCTTTTGTATAATTTAATGGCATATCACCTGAGCTTCTTCATTCATTGCGTTTATCCTAATTTACTTAGAATGCCGCACTACATGATTAACCTAACTCCACTTGCTACTCGCTTCAAACACAAAATCGTCCTGAGCTAGGCCTACTGTATACAGTAGACTACTAATATAGTCATGGTCAACCTCGGATATAATTATAGCAGACAGCTGGTCAAACCATAAGTTTTCATTAGACAAGCTCCAAATCAAAACATTATCCCATGTATAGTAGCCTATGTACTAATTTTCTTACGTACATATGTATACTGCACAGTACTGCATTGATATAATTATTAATGTATACCTTGAATGTTTTAGCACTATATAATATTATACGTGACATCTCAAGAAATATTGCTCTGTGTCTAACGGAGATGATTGGATAAGTTCTACTGCATCTGTTGCATTGGTGTCAAGTTCTGTTAATCTCTATTCACTTTTACTATACTAAGGTTGTTTTGTTATTTTTCATCTGCTATTGTTTGTGTTCCAAGCTGTGCAATTACAACTGTAAACTAATAATTAGTCAGTAACTCAGTATTCGATTCAAACTCGATGAACCGAAACGCATTGTTAAACTGGAGGAGCAGAGGGAGGAGGTGGAGGAGGAGGAGGAGGAGGAAGAAGAAGAAGAAGAAGAAGAAAAAAAAGAAGAAGAAGAAGAAGAAGAGGAATATTCAGAGATACAAGCGTAACCCTGTATACCTACGGACAATTTAAATGTGGACATGCCTAATCGTTACACCAATTATAATTTCCTTAATTTTGCGGATCACTTATGTAGAGCTACGATAGGAGTATGAAGAGACACGATTAATGTTGCGTTCTGAAGAGTATACAATACAATCCGAAGAGTTCCTGATTTATTGCGCCGCATTTATGTAGAGCCCGTTAACTCTGCCAAAGCTGGTCATAAATCTTACTTCTCATTGGAATCCTATATACTAGGCCTACTCTTGTGCCTCTTGAAAAGACTTTTGCTGCTTTAGCGTGACCTCCGTTGACCTTTGCGCAAGGTAATGGAGGATGAATGCTATCTCAGACTTTGCTTCCTTAGTCACTCAGCCGCCGCCGAGAAATTATAGCTGCGCAGACAGAGTAGAAGTGCGCAACCGCGCAGCCTCCTCTGGCCAATGCAACTCATAAGCCTCTACCCACAAAACTACAATCATGGCAATGCTCTCTGACGTAATGCTATGTAATGTAATACCATATAGCGTAATGAATAGTCCTATTATGTGATGTTATGTAACAGCTTGCAGTCTCTTGGCAGACAACGTACGACGGACCATAGAATTCGCATTTAGGGGTCGATCAGGCCTATAATCATGTGACGTGGTTTTTATTAATTAGGGAAGTCTACATTACCTGCCAATGTTTTTGTTTCTGTCAGATGATAGTTGACAAGAAATTGTAATTGAAATCGAGTACTCATTGGATGATGATTTATGTTGCGCCTTTCGTTGATTTAGAGTCTAAGCTACCCATCCAAGTCGGTTATATTAGTGTAATATCACCAACAAAGAAATCGAACTTACAAGATTTTCTTGAATCAGAAGAAGAGAAATACGGACGAATTCAGACATTAAATCTTATGAGAGGCGGTTCCAAAATAGAGAGTAGCGTAGTAAAAGCGGATTTCGTTAATTGTTCGGTTTAAAGGCGAACAATAGATTTTGAGACGTATACAGCCTATATACAGGTGATTCTTTTCAGGATAAAATCCATTCGGCTTTCGGCTGGATCCGTTCTTACGACCGCCGCGACCTATCTTCACCTCACCCATCAACGCAGTGCCTCCGTTGCCATTAGCAGCAGCCGCCCATGCACGATGGACCACTGAATGGCCACCCACTTCCCATCCTGCAGCCTCCTCCTCCGGTTGCACTCGACCACCCAAGCCTCCTTGGCCACCGGAACCCATCTCTCGCCCATCGCTTATTCGTCCGTCTGCCTGCAGACAGTGGACCGTTTGTCTTCTACCGATTCATTTTTTTGACGAACTACAGCGGAGTAGGAGGAAAAGGTGAAGGAAAACAGTGAACGCGTTATCTTGGGCAGATCTGAGGAAGAAGAAAAACATTGGAAGACAGAGAACAGACGAATAGCGTAACCCGAGGCAGAGGAAAGGGAGAACCACGACCTGGAACAATAACTAGTCGATGAAGAATGGTACCTGGAACAAGACAGTAGGAAGAGATAAGGTAAGTCTAGTAATTATGTAGACACGGCTGGAGATTTCGATAGACTGAATCCGATATAAAACGAACTACTTCCGCCGGAAACGACGTCATGCGAACTGACTGACCCGTCTGATCCTCCATCCTAGACGCACTTTGTTTGTACCAAGGAAGCAGACGTCGAGATCGCCGCCATCACCATCGCAGCAGCAGCAGCAGCAGCAGCTGATGCGGAAGATGATGATGATGCTAATGGTGGCGCTGAGGATGGAAGATGCGGGAAGAGAAAGACGTGGGAGGAGTGCAACAAACCATCGCCATGGAGATGGAGAAATCCGAGTCCTAATTCTGCTCTTCATTCTCACAAATGGATTTGCAGCCAAAAGCTTCGATAGGTCAGACATGCATCAGTCATTCGATGTTTTATGCCTCTGCGCTTTACAACACTTCAAATTATACACACATTCACACGCTTGCAAGCACACATACATGCACACACACATATACATTACACACCTATACATAATCTGATAATCTATGTTATCTCACGATTTGATCATGTCTGCATTGGCTCCCCCTACAGCAGCGCATTCTCTATAGAGTATCTTCTGTTGCCCGGCTTTGCGCCTTCATTCAAGCTCCATCCTATTTATGTGAGCTCTTCACCTTGGCCCTCTGCTTCCCTGGGTTGCCGTTCTTTACCATCGGCTACACGTGGTGATTTTCTTGTTCCCTTCTCGCGTACTGCAACTATGCAGCAAGGATCATTTTCGGTTGTGGGGCCCACTGTTTGGAATGACCTCCCATTTTCCTTCGCTTGCTCCCCTGTGATTCCTTGACTTCATTCCATCGCCTCCTTAAGACTTTTCTTTTGACCGGGCCTGGATTGGGAGCGCCTCTGAGTAGAGATCTGGAAGGAGCGCTATACCAATTAATTTTAGTGGTTGATTGATAATCATGCGTAGACATTTCTGCATATAGCTTAAAACTAGCTCTGATTGTTAGTCTTGCCGCTCGTTGACTATTTTGTCTTTTCTTGTCTTTCTATCTCTTTGTGTACATCTCATCGGTTAGTCACGTGCACAGAAGTTTGTTTGCATAGGTCTCAATGTCTGGCTGTCTGTGCATCTTTCTGTCAAGACACACTCACAAGTACACTTTCACGCACCTACATGTACATAAGCACACACAAGCGCTACACACCTACACACACACATAAACACACACACACGCACCTACGCACACACACACACAAACGGCCACACTTCGCTGAAGTTTGTTCTGTCTCTCCGCAAGTGTACACGTTCATTGTCTGTCTTCTGTTGGCAGATAAACGTGTGAACATCAGTCTACGTGTGTATACGATCGTATGTCTTTTTTTCTTTCTGTGTCTATGTTTATGGTCTGGCTTCTGTTAGCAGGTCGGCCTGTGTGTATACGTGCGAATGTCAATTTGCATGTCTTGTCTTTATGCGCATATGTGCCTATGTTTATTGTTTGGCGTCTGTTGTATGTGTGAACATCAGGTCGTGTTTTGTCTTTCCAGATCTCTTCTGATTCGTCGGTTATTGCGTGGATATGAGCCTCTGCCACCCACAGGTAGGTGAACGAGATCAGAATCTGACACACATATTATTTACAGCATCTAACTGCCTGCAGTCTAAACGTAGACAACCTATACTCCTATCTTCTGAATATCAATCGCGTTTGTCTCTCATCAGTTGCTCCCCCATCGATAGCTCCCCCCAGAGCACCTTTTCTTTAGTCCTGTAAAACCTACTAAGGCGATTGAGATGTACAGGTGACGCCAACAGCGGTGATACATCTACTTGAACTCACTGTTGAACGATCTTAATAGACAAACCTGGATGACGACTGCATTATGACTCCATTGGTACATTAGTAGACTTACTGCCATCGGAGCACCTTATAATAGCACCTGCTATGTCAGGTCATTCATAACACACCAAGGACGCCATAATGAGGCTCTCGTAACAAACACGCCCTCAATCAACGAGAGACAATATGTTTGGCAAAAGATCGCCTCCTACAGTCAGTCGTCCGGAACGAGTCCCATGTCATCCGCCATCTCTTCCCTCCACTTGTACAACGTCATTATGGCCTTCGCCCCCGGTCAAGGGATGATTTTTTCGGCAGCGGATGAACTATGGCATGAGCAAACGCAAGTCTGCTGCTGATATTTACCTCATGCAATGGATAACAGATGATTATTACTATTTCGGAGATTTCTGAAGCGCCTTTTCAAGTTTACTTCTGCTCATAGACACTCCTGACTACAGCGCTGATGCTGAGTCGGAGTTAGCACGCCTATGCGCCACAGAGCAATTGTGAGTGAAGAACTGGCTCAAGGTCCCTACGCATTGGCTTGAAGTGGATTCGAACCTTTTGGACGCCAGGCGGGGAACTACATCACTATACCACGACGCCACACTACTCCTTTTAATGTGATGGCGGATCTAAAGCCATTACTATTATTATGACTAAAAGGAAATGTTAGAATACTGTCAGAGATCGTTTTCCATCCACATAATCGTTGCCTTTATTGCCTCTTGTTGACCACGGATTTGAGACAATGGCTTTTTATGTCTGTCAGCCGCAATGCGTCTAGCCACTGCTGCGAAGAGAACGTTTAAGAACTGCTTAATGGAAAATCTTTAATTACGAACTGTTCAGAGAAACATGTTTAAGAACTGCTCAGAGAAATGCGCTTAAGATCTGTTAAAAATTGTCCAGAACAACGCGTTAGAACTGCTCCAAAGAATACACCAGATTGTAGAGCTCACAAGAATAGGCTGTACGCCTAACAATTGCACAGAAGAATGCCATAGGCCTACGTTTAGGTGGTCAAAATACTAGGCCTGCATCTAAACGTAATGATTGCAAACAGTTCTTTGCTAGATATTGTACATTTTGATGTCTCTCAGTGGAAGACTATGTAGAAGACAGTTCAAGAACTGCTTGGAAGAACATACGTTTAGGAACATACGTTTAGGAACTTCTGGTAAAAATGTGTTTAAAAACTGTTCCGAAGAATACGTTTGGACAGTCTTACCGCATCGCCGACAGTTGCGTTACAGCCTTACAGGCAATTGTTTTTCCAATTTATCAACGCAGAGATGCTGCTATCAACGTAGAAGTGTGCTGTCAGAAATGACATTTTCAGTCAACGCGTTCTAAACATAGCCGAAACAGTCTATGTGTATCTTTAGAACATAATGTAAAAATCTGAAGATACACGTGGTGGTCTAGTGGTGTTTGGTGCGTATATGATCGGAGGGTAGCAGGTTCGAATCCGCCTCAAACCACTGCGTAAGAACTTTGAGCAAATCTAGCACTCGCAATTGCTCTCATTGGGAGGGAGCCTTGTAAGACACGGGTATATGGTGAATATAAGATCTAGCATAGAGTATGCTTAAACTCCACCTTCAGACAGTCCTTCATTAGATATTTAAGACAACGCCACGAATTCCTTGGCCTTTCTAAATGACTGCCAGAAAATGAGCCAAGATAACTCCGCTATGGAAGTTTAATTTTCTTTTTCTGACGATAAGATCAACATGGCGAAGTCGAATCGTCCTTCGCTGCATTTCAAGACCTCTAACATCTGTCAAGGCACCACGATCTATCCAGTGATCCATCCATCCAGTGGCGTCGATCTTGTCCAAGAGGTGGGGGGACACTTTTGACCTGTGTGAGAAAATGCTCGCGCACAAGCGCAAAAGAATTTGTTCACCCTTTCTCTTGATAAAATGACTTAATTAGAAATTATAGAAATTATCGAGCTATTTCATTTTTCAACAATTAAAAAATGAGTTCGCAACAGTATTTGTAGTGGGGAAATTGTATTTCTGTATACCATATTATTATAAAATGCTATAAAACAAGTATAGAGGCTAAGAGGCCACTTATCTGAGAGATTTGTGGGCACTTTAAAGTTATAGATGAAAAGGTGAAAAATATTAGGGCGTGAGCGCGAATTATTTTAGCTCCTTTTTTCACGGAACATGAGCAAGAGGCACGCATGCACTTTGTTACAGCATGTTAATAAGTAATTATAAACCTGGGGCGGAAAATTGTTTTCACCTCTTTTTCTTGAGAAAATTACTTCGTTAGATATTATCAAGCTATTTCATTTTATCAACAATTAAAAAATGAGTTCGCAACAGTATTTGTAGTGGGGAAACTGTATTTCTGTATACCATATTATTATAAAATGCTATAAAACAAGTATAGAGGCTAAGAGGTCACTTATCTGAGAGATTTGTGGGCACTTTAGAGCTATAGATATAGAAGGTGAAAAATGTTCGAGCGAGAGCGCGAATTTTTTTAGCTCCTTTTTTACGGAACATGAGCAAGAGGCACGCATGCACTTTGTTACAGCAAGTTAATAAGTAATTATAAACATGGCGCGAAACAAAATTTTCACTTCTTTTTCCTGAGAAAATGACTTAATTAGAAATTATCAAGCTATGTCATTTTTTAACAATTACAAAATTGATGAACAATCCCTGGGTCAACAGTAAAATCTTTTTGAATTACTTGACTAAGTCAGAGGCGCAACCAGAAGATTTAGCTAGGGTGCTCACATTGCAAAGAGCGATAGGCTAAAGGCACGAGAAGCAGCCTATAATGACAAGGGAATCTTGCCACAGCATAATCTTGAAGCAGTGTGAACTGTGAAATTTTGGTGTAAATACTAGAAAGAAGGTAAAATTATTCGCGCACAAGCACGATAAATTTTTTCGATTTTCCCACCTTAGGTTTAAAGTTAACATGTGTTTTGAAGAGCATACGTAGCCTAGTAGTTTCCTTTGTGGAGTCTGAGGCAGAGCCTCAGCCTCATAGTAAGTCGACACATTTCTCTTAGTAAATTATGTTAACTTTGGCATCCGCCAATTAAAACTATTTATAATTTTGAAAAACTGGCTGGGTCTCCTGTTTGGCTCGTGGAGTGCTCAAGCATCCACCAACGCCCTCTTGTTGCGCCTCTGCTTGACTTGGAGGGAGTTTTCATTTGTTCCCCGTTGCAACAACGTAGCGTAGGCCTACTTGTCCATGAGGAATTAATTTACATGCAAGCTATTCTGCTGCGCTATCATCCCTCTTGTACACATTCAACCAATTGTCCAGTATGTTGGCAATTTTGATGAGACAAAGCTTCTCTTAGTTCTCTTCCATCTTCGGCTATTCCCAGATATTATGACACTTTTACTTTTCCTTTACACAGTATAATAGCTGCAGCAATGTATTTTTCGTTTCTTGAGATCCTCCCATTTTGCTCTTGAGCCTCATGGCGGGGGTAAACCATCTAAAATTTGCCATATACTATTTCTAAGCTGCTAAATCGTGGAGACGTCTTTGCCATAGAGAACCGGATTGTACAACGTGCATGTAAATCATTTCGCAGATTGATTCGTGTAGCGCGAGAAATACAAATAAAATAATAATAATAGACAAACCTATCAGTTGTTGTTAGCTGTTGATGGCAACATCTTAACTTGTCGGCTGCCTGTTTTCAGTTATCAAATTTCCCCTTAAGTCTTAATAGACTAAAATATAGACTAAAATATAGCAACCAAACAATTTCTTATGAAATTTAGAAAAGACAAATGTAGCCTATAGTGAGCCCAATAAATGTAAAAGGTGGGGACTTGTCTCCCGCGACCCCTTTGGGTTCGCCGTCCATGTGGGATTCCATAATGTTGGCGAGGGACAACCATCTGGAATTTGCAGAACTATATCTAAGATTAATCGCTGCGACGTCTTTGACGTAAGTAAATAGGAAACTGATTGTGCATAGAAACGACTTTCGTCGTCCTGTCCACCGTCGACCATCGTTGCAGATCAGAAGAAGACAACAGGAAATGAAACCCCGCTTCTCGTTCCACTGTGGCCAAATCTCAAATATTTCAAACAGAACAAAAGTTATTCAACTTTTAGTAACGTCACTCTCTGTTTTTTGAAGTCTCGAAAAAGTGTAACAGTTTTCTGCTAATATTTCCGTCAAATGTTGAAATCTTTTAATGAAATTTTACAGGCTTAAAGCCAATTGATATTTACACAATATGGCTAAATTTCACCAAAATATTTCAAACACAACAGAAGTTATAGCACTATTTTATGTAACGCATGTTGCATTACACTTGTTTAATTCATCAGAATTCAGCAGGTGTTCTTGCTAAAATGCTGTAACTTTACTTTACCTAAGAATATTATCTGAACGTATACTCAGCGTGCAACTGCAGTAATCGGGGGCGCAGATGCGTGGGAATTAAGGGTCTAATCTGCTCTCGTTCCGTTTGATTGCCAGATCTATTGCTCGCTTGCAACAGGATCTGATCTGCTGGCGACTGAGAAAGACATGGCGCTGAGAATCCCACGGAATTCTGAAGACGGATGATAGGTTGATGGAGAAACTGGAAGACTGCCCCCACCACGGCGGCGGTCTCTCCCAGGCCCCCGCTTTAGCGCATGTGTCATCGTGCAATCCTCTGATTCTTCCTCTAACCTCCACTTCAATAAATACCGCTTCCCTCTGTGCAGCTATTCAATCGCTTTCCATGCTTTCTTTCCCTCCTCTTCCTTCTATGTCTCGTCCATTCATTTTTCTGTCTGCTTCTCTCTCTCTCTCTCTCTCTCTCTCTTTCTCTCTCTGTGTTCCATTTGATGTATTTCTCTTTCTTCCTCCCCCTCTCGGTATATTCCTTTCTCACATAAATACATCTGGCGAAAGCTGTTTTCCTCCTGTCATCGACTCTGTTCGCTGAGGTTCCTTGTCTATGTCGACAGATTGAACTCATCGTCACTTAATCAATTAGAATTATTGTAATCACATCCATCAATCGTGTCTTACTACACCGGTGGCGCTATATAAAAAGAGCGATCGGGCTCTAAAGTTAGCCTATAAATATTATACCATGTAACAAGGCATGCAAATTACCAGAGAGACCCAGAAGGGAGCCAGTGACTCTAGCTTGGGGGTCATTGGGTCCTTCTGGGTCTCCTGATTTGGCTGTCTGTCCATTCCTTATGTAGGCCTATACCGTACATGTCTGTCAGGGTCATCGAATAAATTACTTTTGACCCTTTTTTATTAGATAACCAAGTTGCCTATACCGTACTCACATCTCTTCGTCAAAAGGCTCTTCAACAGAGCTTTCCACAGTTCACATCTTTAATCTATCGTCAATTAACTTATGAGTTTCCTGCACACGTAGCTGTATAGGGACCCAATGTATTTTTGTAAACACCATAATATACAGTTAGAGTGAATCTAATATTTGCATAAGCGAACGACTTACATTCGAAAAGCTTAACATCTTATCGTATTCATAGAACCATTTTGAAGAATTGTCGGGCGCGGTGGCATAGTGGTGTAGTTTGGCGCCTTGCGACAGAAGGAATGCAAGTTCTAATCCATCTGAAGCCCTTGTGCAATGACCTTGAGCAAATCGTTCACTCGCAATTGCTCTGTGCGCGTCGGCGTGTTAACTCCAACTCGGCATCAACGGTCTACAGTTAAGAGCGATTCTGCGTATAGGCTGAACAGTAGGCCTAGTTAACTTGAAGAGGGGCTATAAAAAAATAAGTCAATAAATCTGACATAAACGCACTTTTGCATTTGCAAAGTATCATGTTTTAGTCTTTAAGCTGATCGTCTGCTCAGCTGATCTGATACGACGTCATTACATCCTTTAATGTTCTTTGCATTAAAACAACAGTCTAGTAGCCTAGTGCCAGACTGCACTTCTGTTATCAATCTTGCATGCTTCATCCCTCCATCCTTTATGTTTTGCACTCCGCTGTGATCTGTCTCCATCATTAATTCCACACTTCTCGATTTCCCAAATTATGGCTAAACATTATCTTTCGTTAACCAAATACCCTCTCTCTCTTTCCAACAGATAGGCTATAGGCTTATAATCTACTGAGTGATTGATAACCTCATAGATAGCATTTATAACACATATTTATTGCTAACACATCGGTTTGTATAAGCCTATTACGAATTGCTTCTGTCAACTTATCTATTTACATTTGAGCTCGTATCACTATTGCTCAACGTGTGTTCTAAAATATATCTTCTCATATGAATAACATGCCATGCAGGCCATTTCATTGGTTTCAACGTTATGAGTTACTTATAATAATGACTTACCCGGCAAGTAACTTACTCTAAAAATGTGTGTTCTTGTGCAAATCTCTCAATGAATCCATTCGTTAACATTAATAGCTTTTATCTGCTTTGTTTTCAAAGTGATGTGGTGTTGAATAGGCCAATTTATTCATATGATACGTTTTGCATCTGGTTCGCTCTAAGTCATCGGTTCTCAACCTATGGTCCGCGGTCCACTGGTGGTCCGCGAACATGTGCCAGATGGTCCGCAAGCAGATGATGGACTAAAAGAACATTTCTATGAATTTTTAAAAGTTAACGTTTTATGTTTCTTTCCATTAAAAGGCAAAGAGATTGTATGAAAATGTCGGTATTGACTGCATGAAAAAGGTCATCCACTAATTTTGGGAGGTGGATATTGATTTTCAGACGAAAATTGGACGAATGACTAAAAAAGTCATCAACATTATTTAAAGGAAATTGCTAGGTCAGCTGGTCGAAAATGTGTGCGGTGGTCCGCGATGCAGGCGAAAACTTTCTAAGTGATCCGTGAGTTCCAAAAGGTTGAGAACCGCTGCTCTAAGTCATAGTCCGTGTATGATGTATCTCATGCTTTGCCGAATCTGTTTTCTCTAAGACTAATAACCTGTGAACAAGCCGGTCCTTGCGGCTACGCTTTTGTTGGCACTAATAGAAATTTCGAGTTACGATTACTATTATGATTAAGACGTCTGAAAATATAAGCCCAATAACTGTAAGAAGTCTGCCTTTTTGCATCACAGCGAAATCAGGCTTCATATCTACATCCTTTTAAGTGTATAGATCCTACGTGTACAATGGAATTTTTGTTGCTCTTTTACGGTGGAGCCAATAGCTGAAGCGGAATCGTTTATAGGACGCATGGTTAACGTGATTTATGATATCGGCTAAGTTTAACTGAGGATACTACTGCATGGGACACTCCCTCCCATGAAAGACCAATGCTGAGCCTGCTGTTGACCCAAAAACTGCATAGATCACTCAAACCGACCTTTTGACCACCGCTTTTCCTCCCTCGCGAGCAGCAACGCTAAGATTTATCTCCGCAAAGCACAGATTGTTCAACATATTTGTAGAGAGTGATGACAAGCAATTAGTTTGCTTCCGCTGATGGTCCTTGAATGAAATGAAAGCGAGGTTCCAGCGTCAAGGTTTAAACCAATGGACTGACAGGTTTTAGCAGAAGAGCCTCGAATCTGAAGCATGGAAGATCTTTAGCAAGTGACGAATGTTTATAAGCAATAACCTTCACCGATTTCTATCTTGTCACCTTTATTGTATTTATTAGTGTAACCTGGTGTGGATACATGCACACGCCTACATAGACATAAACACACACACACAAACACACGCGAACATACACGAACACACAAACATTGATTACAGACACCACTGTAGAACACAGCTAAACCCTACAAACTTGATTGTCATTAACCAGTAGACGAAAGGTGTTTTGCATAGCACGATTTATTGTCTTTTATTGGCAGACAATTGATTCCTGGCCACACTGACGTCTGTAGCTGTCAGCTTCAGTTATAACTGGTACGCCCTAGGTAGGAGTGGAAGAAGCCAGCTTAGTTTTCTCCTCCTCCTCCTCCTCCTCCTCCTCCTCCTCCTCTTCCTCCTCCTCCTCTTCCTCC
>JAQFXW010003113.1:0-12247 GCA_034693945.1 Dendrobaena attemsi
ACCTTTAGCAAGTTCTTCACTCACAATTGCTGAAGCGCTTCGGCGTGTAAAACTCCGATACACCTGCGGGCTGTAGTGGGGACCGCCTCTGAGTAGTAGTGGTCTGTAAAACTCCGACACACCTGCGGGCTGTAGTCGGGACCGCCTCTGAGTAGTAGTGGTCTGTACGAGGCGGTATAGAAGTACACAAATACAATTACAAGGACCACACAGTTTTCTGCTTTGCCTGGGTTGGGAGCGCCTTGGGTAGGGATCTTGAAGAGGCGCTATAGAAATTTCGATCGATCGATTGAAATTACAGTGGCGCTCCCGACTACAGTCTGCTAATAATCTTTAATCTTACTTGAGCAAAGACTGAGGAAAGCATGACTGGGTAAATGGATCACTGCCAAACGAAATGAAGGCATATGGTGTCGGATAGAATACTAATTTGCCAGTAAGTATGAGGAATGTCGAATCGTAAAAATTGTATTGTAAACCAATGTAGCTATATAGCGTTCGGAAAAGTTTAACAGAAACATGGCTACTTACTTACCTACAGTAAATCATCGTCATTTTCTGTTATAATATTTTTTAATCGTCTCAAAATCGAGGCGAAATTCGTTTTCACTGTTTCCATCGGCCCATGTGCATTCGTATATACATATATATAGCATCAGTGGCAATGTTTTAGAGGTGTTTAAAGAACGCTTTCGATATATTGCTCAATGATGACGGTAGTAAATACTATTATGATTCATGATGTTGATAACTAAAATGATAAGCACGATGTTTATTCAGAGGAAAGTAGTCTACGTAACTAAATAAATAGCTTACATTAGTTTATTAACTTAAAATACTTACATTGCTTGTGTTCCTACTCACTTACTAATACTACTCACTGACTCATTTTTGTGCGTACCTACCTTCATTCTTATTTTCTTACTTATTTACTCATCTATTTACTTAATTATTTCTCTACTTGCGTCCTTACTTACTTGCATACCCTCCTATTTATTTACTTACTACTTGCCGAATTACTTACCTGTCCACAGTGTTCAATAACTTATTAACTTACTTATTTGCCTGGTTACCAATCTGTCCAAGTACTTATTACATACCTGCTTGCTTAGGTACCCACCTGTTAAAGTACGTATTTACTTACCTACCGGTTCAGTTTCTATTTATTGAATTCTATTCCATTTATAGATTTCTCAAGCATCCGTTTCAGTACAACCTATTCAGAGGCGCTCCCAGTGCGTTGGACCCCGTTAAAAAAATGTTTTAAGATGGTGGGCAGAAGCAGTTGTACTTAGAGATGTGCCGACGTCACCAATTTTTTTTATCGTTTGGTCGGCCCGCCGCCGATGCCTTCGCTAATTGTTTTTAATTATTGAGTGCATTTTTTATGTGTTCTATGATTTTGCTATAATTTTGCTTCATCCCAAATTAGAATCAACCTATGCCATTCTCTTGTCTTTAGAGGTCATGTATGGTTACATAATTGTTACCGGTACTTATACAATCATGTATTGTATGTTCATTGAGCAATGCATGCCATTTGACGGATAATTTGGAAATCTGTCTCTACATGTAAGTCCAATACCTCTGCGCGTTGCATGGCAGCAGTGTGCTATGGGCATACATGTTGGGTATGGGAAGCCTTACACAGGCATACATACATGCATTGCATACATGCACGCATGCACGCATGCAGGTATGCACACATACACGTGCACGCAAGTACACGCATACATGCATGCGTGATGTAATGTAATTTTCAATTTATAAAGCGCCTCTTAGAGAAACCTCAACAGAATCGATCCCAACCCAGTCAGTTCGAAGCACTAACTGCCAGTTAGATCACAGAGCGAGTCAATGAAGGAAGGCCATTCTACACTGTACAGCATAGGACCAACATATGCACAGGCGCAATGCTGGGAAGTATCAGTCCGAGAACAAGACACCAGAAGATGAATCATTTACTTACCAGCGCATACATGCATTGCATACATGTATTTTATGCACGCATGCAGGCATGCACACATACACGTGCACGCAAGTACACGCATGGGCTTCTATCCCTATACCCAGCGGGCGCAAGTGCGCCCAGTGGAAAACAGGGGGGAACATTTCATAATGTATAATTTTCATAAATAGGGGGGAAGACTGGTTAGAGGGGATGGAAGAATACTTTTGAGGGTGGAAAATGGAAAGTCATGCATTTTTTATCCCGGCTGCTTGGGGGGTGGGGGTGGGAGTGGGTAGAAGCCCCTGCGTAGACGTACTTATTGTCTGCACAAACTAGCAGGAGCTTCTATCCCTATACGAAGCTGGCGCAAGTACCCAGTGGAAAATGGGGGGATCTATTTTTCTGAATGTGTAGTACATTCTGCATGAAATAAGGGAAAATCACAAATAAGGGATGATCAAATTTTGCCTGAAATAGGGAAAAGAAGTATTTTAACCCGATTGCTAAGGGGGGATAGAAGCCCCTACAAACTAGTCAATACTTGCTTGCACTGGCTTGCTTTTCCCCAGGGCATTTACTTCGAACCATCCTCTTTGGTCTGGAGGTGCCTCGCGGGTGAAGGGGCGCTATATAAATTTCAACTAATTGCTTGATTGATTGAATACGTTCTGCAGTGACGTCTACAGTAAGCTCCTATTGAGCTATATAATAGGCCTAATACTCTTGACGCCAGGATTGTGCATTGCCTTCGATTTGTAAAATTTAACTCCTTTTTGAAAGACGAACTTCACGAAGCCGTTTAGCTATAGGCCAGGTTTAGGCTTAAATTTCGACGGAATACCTGAGGCAGAGGCTTCTATTTCCCCCCCCCCCAAGCCGCCGGGCTCAAAAACTCTTGACTTTCCATTTCAACCCCAAAAATATTCTTCCATCCCATCTGACCAGTCTTCCCACCTATTTCTGAAAATTTTACATTATAAAATGTTCCCCTCTGTTTTCCAATGGGCGCATCTGCGCCCGCTTGGTATAGGGATAGAAGCCTCTGAGTCCTGGGGAGTCGCAAACAGCGCTTATAAGAAAAGTAGGCTACTACCAGTAGGCCTAGGCCTACTTTTTTATCAGAGAGAAATGCCTTAGCGCAGTTAACAATTATTTATGATGCTCAACCAATTCCCAACTGTCAGCAATTTATAATTAAACAGGTAAACACGGACGGACGCTCCGACCTGATTTCCCATCGTACACCGCGGGGAGGCGTAGGGTCTGGAAAATCGCACCGGATGAGCTCAGATGTGATAATAATTCTACCGAGTTAACAAGAACAAGGTGATGATTATTCGCATGGTTAGCGCTATAGGACCGTCGTGTTATAACACCTTTGCATTTTGTATCGAAGCTGTTGACTAAAAACATCTTACGAGTTACGAGTAGCCTATGACTGATCATTAGCGATTTTAGTCCCCTAGACCATCTAGTCGTGAGAGACATGCATTGTCTCAGTAGGCCCTAGTCAAAGTCTGCTAAATATATGCACTCAAATACAGTGGTTACAGAAAGGGGGAAACAGAGGAATGTGTGGGGAAGTTACTGTAGTGACTTTGGGGGATAGACGCCCTTGCCTAGTCCATGGCCTAAAAATTTGGCGAGGGGAAAATCGTCCCCTCTACGGACGAAGTTTGGATTCCCCTCTTTTGCACACCACAATTTAGGTGGGTCCTGTAATTATTATACTGTAATTTGCATTCGACTTTTATTACTATCTTTATTACTCTTTTTACTATTTTTGAACTGCACAAAACAGTTTTTACAACTACACACTTTGTGTTTAGAACTGAACATTTGTGTACAACTGCATGCTAAAAATCAATGGTATACCGGATCATACTCATTACTCAACAGGCTAAACTCTAAAGAACTGAGAGTATTAAGAAAATATCTTGTGAGGTGAGTTAACGTGTACCCTCGTACGCCCATGTCTACCTGTAACATCTCTGAGCCCCTTGAGCCCCCCCCTTTGCACAATGGCCGTTGTTGAGAGCATAATTATCTACGTGTGTATTTTATGTTTGGTGTATGCACCACTACAGATCCACGCCATAACCTGAGGTATTAAAAGTGAAGGATACATTAGAACTGGTGAAAGTCTATTCGCGCGTGAGAGTGAAACTTTTTGAGTTTCTGTGCAGGAAAAGTAGCACACACACACTGTCGAATTTGCGTTTTTAAGAAGCGTGGAAGCTTGAATATTGGGGGAGGGGGCAGACAGCAATGTCCCCTACTCAAAACTTTGGGGGACAGCCATGATTTACGCCACTGCCTAGGCCTATCTGTTTATAGGGGGCCTACTTGACACCTATAGGCCTTGCGTGCAGATAAGACAGAATAGGTGTAGTAGCCTATATATAGGCCCTACAAGAAATAAACAATTCTGCTTTACGAATAAAAGTAATAATTTGCTGGTGGACAGATTCTTGCATCTGAAAACAAGCAGACTACAATAATTCGTAAAAGCTTCTTAACTTCAATTGATCAGGTTATACCTAGAGAACTGTTCAAACCTAGTGCGATAGTCTTCTTTCCCACGTGATATCGACAACGTTAACGTCGTCTTCTTCGTTTGTTTACCGATGACGTCAGGGGCGCGCGCGATGACACATCCCTTGGGTCAGGTGCGCGCGCGTGCGCCTTATGCATGCATGACATCATTCGTCAAACAAGCCGCCGTCGAATAAATTATTACAATTAATCGACACGGCGCCGTATACGCACAATAAACAGTGAGCGGTTCGGTTGTATGCAAGTATTATAGTCTTAAGTTGATAAAAAAAAGCCAATTGACTGATTAACGCTAATTACTGGAGATCGGTTGCTATTCAGAGGAAACATTACACTACAGCCAACAACAGTCGTCATTCAGGTAAGAAGTGGGGAATGAATAACAGTAAAAGAAAGTGAAATTAACTGATACGACTTGGAAATCGTCAATATTCTGCCAAACAAAGAAATTCTCGCAGCACGTGACAAATTGGCGCGACGTAAATAGAACACGTCTTTGTCATTCAGTTCGCGCTCTTTAAAAAGGCTTACGGGTTGTTTTTTTGTTAGATTTGCTTCGGAATTTTCCAAAATTAGGGGCAAACAGAGGAAGAGCAAGACAAATAAGCAATCCTGGCGGATTTATCGCAAAAACAGCCCTCAAATAATTTATTTTAGAAGCTATAGTGGCTATTTGTACTTTTCATGCTGACCGCATAATATCAGCGGGCAAGGTGGGTCCAAGCGGTTATTTAGGCCTATGCGAGTTTTACTTAAGCTTTAAAACAACTTTACTTGTAGGCCCTAGTTGGGTTTCCAAGGAAATTAGAGGAAGTCTATTTCTTTTGGTAGGCCTGCAAAGGTCAGGATCTCTGAGAATTTTTAAAGAATTTTGGAACTGCACAACCTGGGACTATTATTTTCGTAACCTTTTTATTAGTCCCAGGCACAACCCTGTATTATAATTAATATCTCGCTAATAAAAGCCATGGTAAATAGACCTAATTCCGAATCAGATGACGATATTAATGATCGTCTTTAACTATTTTCAACTACACAAAATTGTTCTTACAGTTGCACTTTTATACTTCTGCACTTTTTGTGCAGAAATGCAGGACGTTAGGCCTAATTTTACGGTTTTGCGGAACTTTTGCGCTGATGAAACGTCGCACATTGCGGCAACTTGAGTCGGAATGTTCGTTTTGCGATTTGTTTAGCCCTATTTCCGAGAATTCTTCTTACGCAGAACAGAAAATCAGAGGCGCAATTACCCCCAAAGGGCTGTATAGTAACTGTGATCATTTAAAAAGCGTTTAAAAACGCCCGGAGTTGTCTATCGATTTTGCGGTTTTGTCGAGCTTTTGTTTACGACCTTTCGGACTTCTACGCGATGAATAGAGCCAAGCCTATAGATTTGCATCGCAGTTCGGAACGTCGGGCCGTCGATGAAAGACCGGGGTGGAATTACAATAATTCCTGTGCTGTGAAAGTGAGAGGTTTGGCCAGCTGTTTTGTGGTGATGATGGGCTCAAATAAGCCCAGCTATAAATCAGCTCTGACCCGGCTTCTCGTGGCTATTGCGCAGAGGTTAAATGGTGGGCTGTACGAAATGGCTTTCGGAGAACCTAACAGTCGAAGGTTCCACGAAATACGCCATTGGAACGTTTAGATTTGCATCTGCAAACTGGTGTGACAGTGTGTTGATACACGTAGGCCTACTGTAACTGTTCCGGTTATAGGCCTGTGCAACTTCAGCAGGCAGCGTCAGGGTCATGGAGGTCAAGGAAACTGAAGCATTTCAATTAGGCCTAATTAAGAGTTTGCAGCCTAAATTTCTATTGATCAATATGGCCCTACCAGGTAAAATGTAACAAAAATAGTTTTATATCTACTATTTAACTTTTAAAACACAATCTGAGATAGAACAGAAGAAATTAAAAATTCCACATAAATCTAATCAGGTCATCAGGCAGGTCAAAATGTGAAATAAGCAGGTCAACAGTTACTAACACATTGTGGCATTAATTTAAAGGCCTTATTTTAGTCGAAGTTGAAATTGATCTGATAGGCCTTGTAAAACAAAAATTAACCGATTTAAAACTCTGTTATAATTGTCATTGTTGGATGTTGGTGTTGAGATAATTTTAATTGGGAACTCTGGGACTTTGACCACATCAGTTATTATTTGTCACAAAAATCTTACTGCCATCCAGTAGCGGGGAAAGGAAGTTTCCACCGCCTCGGAGTGATTTTGTACTATTGGTAATTGATCTGATTGACTCAACAATTGTCAACAACACAATTTTCTCATTCGGATTTTCTTTTTGCTTCCAATATGCCGGAGCTGATGGCTTTTGCCGATTCCCCTTTTTCGTAAGTGCTCGATCGGTTTTACTCGGTGGTTATCTTATCTTATGATCATAAAAAAAATCGCACACTGCTTTGAGTCTTGTGAACTCATTGTATGATTGTTTAAATTGTATGTATTGCAGCTGTTAGCCCCATTATTATGTTTGATTGACTGATTGCACATTAGGATTTTTAGATATTACTCTAATTAATTATCAATTAAATTAATAGAAAGCATGTACATAGTACAACTTCTGTGAGTAATCGAGATGTCCATTTTAATTTTCAACTGAATCTAATTGTTTTTGGGATTTACTCTTACAGAACACCAGAGGTTTACGTTGCGGTTTCGCTCCGATCTCACGCCGAGCATAGGTGCCATGGCCAGCTCCGATCCAAATGATCATGACGATGATCCGAGCGATCACTTCGATCCGCCAAAAACGCCGCACATGATCCTCAAAGAAGACGCTCCAAACGAACTGAGCCCGGATACGGAGGAGAATGTAGTCCAACAGACGGATAGCGTGTTTAGGAACTTCGTTTACCAAATGAACGCCTTAGATCGAAACGGTCAAGAGGCGGACGACACTCCGACACTGCCGGAGCTGATGGCTTTTGCCGATTCCCCTTTTTCGTAAGTGCTAGATCGGTTTCACTCAGTGGTTATTTAAAGTGGTTGGGTGGGCAGTGAGAACTCCAAAGGTTTGATTTGTATGTGTTACATGGTTCTTTTGCATTGGAGCAGTGGGAACTCGAGCAACGAATTGCAAGAGCTATTGGGAATGCTGTTCACAGGCGTTCCTACCCACTTTAAACCCTGGTCTTACTCTGAATTCTTCTCACCCTAAACCTTCAATCATCCAACGAGAATATACTTTACACAATGTAGTTTATAAATTCCCGTTTTTAAGACACCTTTCTGAGCTACATGGCTTGCCCCTAGCCTCGATTCCAGATGTCCTCGCTCCTTATCTTGACTGAACTGCTCTCTGTTCCATTTGCTCACACATCTACTGTAGGGAGGGAGGATCATGCTTTTTAAGCGATTGGCCCTTGGCTTTTTAATGGCCTTTTTCCATTTTTCCACCCACATGCTTCCTAGAACTTCTGTGGCATTCAAGGACTTGCTCGAATTCCTAACACATTGATCATTCATCTGGAGGCATAGGCTTGAACCCACGTTACAGGGTGACGTCTTAAATTACCAATTGGCTTGCTACCATGTAGTTGTAGTTGTTCAGTGTAGTTGTCTTCAGTGGCTTAAGTGGTCTGGTGAACAGAGGGAACTCCAAAGGTTTGATTTGTATGTGCTACATGGTTCTTATGCATTGGAGCAGTGGGAACTTAAGCAAAGAATTTTGAGAGCAGTGGGAACGCCGTTCTCACGCGTTTCCACTCACTTTAAACCCTGGTTGTCTTGTGGTTGTGTAGCGCTGCCGCGCAGATTGGTCGTCAGTTGGCTGTGATCGGTGACGCGATCAACGAGCGACACGCGTCGCACTTCACACAGATGATCCGACTTATGAACTTGACGCCAGAAACCGCTTACGAAGCGTTTGCCGGAGTCGCCAGAAAGTAAGCTTAAATCCCTTCTTTGGGCATTGAGTTTTGTGTGACAACCCCTAATGATACCATGCAATGCCCGTGAATATTCTGGGGCCCTGGGCTTGGCTTTGAAATAAGTTAATGCTTGTGCTTGGCTTCGAAATAAGTTAATGCCTTGTGCTTGAGCTGGTGCATTGCGCTTGGCTTGGGAGTAGCACTTCAGATGTTTTGGGTTTACGCTTACGAAACAAAAGGTAAATACAACTGGAGTTAGAATTAAGAATTCAGAGCTTATGTTTACGAAAACAGAGCTTACGATTATTAATCCAAAGGTTGTGATTACGAATTCAAAGGTTACAATTATGAAACTAACTTGTGTTAGGATTATGAATCCAAAAGTCACAATTATGAATCCAACTTGAGTTATTATTGTGGATCGAAAGATTGCAATTATGATTCTAAAGGTTAATATTACAAAGTCTTGCAATGTATGTTTCAGTGTTCTGTTTGATTGTTTTTTTTGTAATCATAAACACCTACTTTCTTTAGCGCTACTCTGAAGCTAAGTGCATAAGACCAGCTTAGTCACAATCAACGCGTCAAGTATGATGCATCATAGTGGTTATGACTCAAAGTTTTCATGGAGGTTGGAGTATCGTGTTCAAGAAGCCAGAGAAAGAGAGCCCACCAAGCGGCTATTAATTTTTATTACATCCAGTGCAGTTTTTGTAACTGCAACTTTTTTCATGCAGCAGAGCAGATATTGATTTCAAATAAATAGGTGCAGTTTTTGTTATAATATAACAATTGATATATTGTATAGCAATATTTTTAGGTGAATGTAGTTTCTCCATTAATCGATCAATATCGTCTATTGACGTTGCAATCTGGTAAAACACAATTTGCTGACAAGCAAGCTGATAACTCTTTGATCAAACAATTTTTTCAGTTCTAAATATTACAATTATACTGAACATTATTACCATTAAATTCATCAGAAATTGGAGCCCAGATTTATCAGTTATACTGAACATTATTACAGTGCTGACTCAGAAATTGGAGCTGAGACAACCTCATAGCTTATGATAACCTTAGTCCCCACTTTCTATTACTCATACATAAGTGTTTATTGCCTAATAACTCATTAGGGGATAGTAACAATGAATAGATTTCTAATAGCAATATACTAAGAATTAACAATGCTATTTTGTAAAAATATAGGTGCCGATAGGCAGACTTATACGGAGTTTTTACCCCGGATATTTTTTGAGGGTTTTTTCCATATCCTAAAAAACTGATGACCTTTTAGTTATTACTCACATTCTTCTTATTGTGCATTTGTGTTATTGTAGCTGGTTTGGCAAATGATGACGTTCTAATATTGTCATGTTATGTCTTGCAGCAATAAGCTCTAAACAGTGTTTATTGACTGATCGGTTTAAATGTGATGCAGTACCAAATGCTTTGTTTAAATGTGATGCAGTACCAAATGCTTTGTTTAAATGTGAAACAGTACCAGATGCTTGGTTTAAATGTGATACAGTACCAGATGCTTGGTTTAAATGTGATACAGTACCTGATGCTTGGTTTTAATGTGATACAGTACCAAATAAAAATTATATTGTACTGTAAATAGTATATAGCATCCTCATTGTGGGACACGGTAGTGTATTGGTGTAGGTCGCCGCCTTGAAACCGAAGGGTTGCAGGTTCGAATCCCACCCGCCGTATAAAGACCTTAAGCAAGTCTTTTGCTCACTGAGGCGCTTCGGCGTGTTGACTCCGACACACCTTTGGGCTGTGATCGGGACCGCCTCTGAGTAGTAAATGGATTTGAAGGGGGCGTTATAGAAATGTGTTAATAAATGAATAAATAAATGCTGTTGTCGTTAAGGCTGTTTCGCGATGGCAACATAACGTGGGGTCGGGTGATCACCCTCCTGTGCTTCGGGTATCGCATGGCGGTCAGCGTCATCCAGCGCGGCATCCGAGGATTCTTCTCCAACGTCGTCGGATTCGTCGTCAAGTTCATCCTGACGGAAAGAATCGCCAAGTGGATTGCGGATCAAGGCGGATGGGTGAGTGTCTGGAAGGATCCGATCCACTGTTTTCGAGTTTGAAACCCCCACTCTGACTGCCCCCAACTTTTCTGTGTGCCCTGCAGAATAAGTGTGGGCCCTCTAGAGTGTCAGTTACAGCTGCAATCTTTGTGAGGTTATCAATTCATTGCAAGTATAAATTAACTGAATTCTTGTTTAATTGTATTACCATGATTACGTGTTAAATAATTTATATCATGTGACTTATTTATTTATTCACACATTTCTAGACCGCCCCTTCAAGTCTCTTACTACTCAGAAGCGGTCCAGACTACAGCCCGGAGGTGTGTCGGAGTTTACACGCCGAAGCGCCACGAGCAATTGTGAGCGAAGGACTTTCTCAAGGTACTTACGCGGCAGGTGGGATTCGAATCTGCTACCTTTCGGTTGCAAGGCGTGACCTTCACCACTACTCTACCGTGCCCCACGTGACAGATGCCTGCTCACCGGAGTCATGCTGTCGCTGTTGAGAACCGACGTGTACTGGAGTTCGGATCTTAGATGCTCCTTGAGGATGAGTAGCGGAGACTTTGTGGCGATCTCACAGACCCCGTCGTACCACTCCTCCGGCCACATCGCTGTGTAGGAACAACGACATAGTAAATAAAGAACGGGTAGAAGGAGGAACGGCAACAGGGGACCGCTGGTAGGATAAGTTAAGGTAAGAGAAAGGCGTTGCAGTGTAGTTGGATAATCAAGAAATAAGTAAAGGAATAGCAGACTCTTATTTATTTTTTATTTATTAACACATTTCTATACCGCCCCTTCAAGTCTCCTACTACTCAGAAGCGGTCCTGTACTTGCTTAAGGTCCTTAGGCGGCGGGTGGGATTCGAACCCGCAACCCTTCGGTTGCAAGGCTGCGACCTTCACCACAATACTACCACGCCCCACAATAGCAGGCTCTTACGTCTTACTCCAAACGCTAGATGTAGAAAATATAATAGAAAGGCAGGCTCTTACGTCAGTCCTCCCCGTACTTCAAATAGCAGGCTTTTAAGTTTTACTCCCCACGCAAGACGCACAAAAATAATAGAAAGGCAGGCTCTTACGTCAGTCCTCCCAATACTACAAATAGCAGGCTCTTACATCTAACTCCCCATGCTAATTGCAACAAAACAATAAGAAATAGAATGGCAGGCTCTTACACCAATCCTCCCTCATAATCCAACAGACGATGATCATAATTATGAAAATAATAATTATTATTGAGCAAATTTGAGCAAAACTTCACAAGTCCAACAAACCTCCTCATAAGCAGGTCATCTGAATTGACTGCTTTTGGTCAATTGTGCTTCGTAACCAAAATTAATGAACGTTTAAACTTTACAGAGAAACTACTAGTCAATAAAACCTTCCAAACAGTAAAATAAGATTTTCATGCTTTTCCTAGTTTGGAGGCCCCTGGATTTGTAAGGAAGTAAGTAAGTATATCCGTTATTCATCAAATTGCTAACCGCATTTTGGTTTAAAACGTATTAATAAATCCAGTGTTCTTAATGAACATTAGCATGCATTCCTGCAAGAAATCATTCTTAAAATGAAAGTTTTTAGAGACAGATTATCAGCTCTTGGAATAATCCGGTCGTGGGCTCGAGGTCTGAGCTCGTAATCTGTGTGCTTAATAATTGGCAGGAGTAATCTCTGCAGCACATGCGATAGACAGGTTAGGACTGCATCAAAGAGCCTATAGAGTCAGCTTTTTGCGTTAGCATTTCAAAACTAGGATAGTCGATAGGGAGGTAACCAGCTGAGATTAACCTTCT
>JAQFXW010003114.1:0-12246 GCA_034693945.1 Dendrobaena attemsi
CCACTACATCATATTTCTCCGCATTTGCTCTTTTACCTTCCACTACATCATATTTCTCCGCATTTGCTCTTTTACCTCTGAGTCGAAGGCTCTAATTGCAGACTGAAGGTAAAGAAATTTCTTTGAGGGTGAATAGGAATTCTCCATCAGTGCAAGAAAGTGTAAGGCACTTGCAATTGCACTTTCACTTGACGATTCCGTCTAAAACAAAAAAATTATTCAAAAGAATATTTTACTCTTTGTGACTTTAAAATCGTTTTGGTTAGAATGGAATGAGTTTTTGAGAAGTATTTACGAGGAACTATACATAATACGCAGTGATGGGAAAAATAGTTTTCAAAACTATTTTGGAAATATAAAATAAAATAGTTTCCAAAACTATTTTGAAAATAGTTTTACAAAATAGTTTTCAAAAGTATTTTCAAAATAAAATAGTATTTTCAAAATAGTTCTTGAAAATAGTTTTTGAAGAAACGTTTTACAAAGCAACATTTTACACTTTTCTTATGACCAAAACTATGACCAAAACTATGACTGTGATTATGAACAATTGACATCATAAACATTATTACACTTTGTGGTCAGACAATGTTATGGTCAGACAGCAAGTAAACATAGGAAAAAAATGGAATAATTCATAACCAAACAAGATTTGTTGTAAAAAGTAAATTTCAGAACAGCTCACATAAGTTCAAGAAACATGAGTAGGCGTTATAAAACTATTTTGAAAATTCTTTTACAAAATATTTTTCAAAACTATTTTGAAAATAGAAAACAAAATAGTATTCTCAATGTTTTAAGAATAGAAATCTATTTTCAAAATACTATAGCGCCCATCACATATAATATGGGCAATGTAATGCATGTATATGTATTATGTAAATACAAAACAAACAGATAAACATATTAACATACTGTTCCATACATAATCACGTATGCATTATGTAGACACACAATATCGAAGGGATGGTAACGTCATCGATAGGTCTCTGTCGAGGAAAAGACAGAGATCGCGAATTTCATTCTTTGGCTTGATAATGTTAACAAAAGATTAACAACAACTTGACAACAACTGCCCAACCAATGACGAGAGAGCTATCAGTTTCTCAGCTGACATGAAGAATTGAGGATGACTACCACAGATACTCTGACTTAGATGAGACCGATGAGCTGCAATGGATTACACCCACGCAGAGAAGGACGGTCGATGAGGAATCCGGAAAATTCAAGTTAACCAAACTTAAATTCAATACTATGAGAAACTCACTGGGAGTCCCAGTTCAGTTAACGAGGTCTTCTTTCTGGCGATTTTGATACCTTCGGACATTGACTGCAACTGACCATCACTAGGAAACACAACAACAGGTGAATCGTTCTAATGGCACCTTCACAACCATTCAAACAAACATAGCAGTATTTTGAAACATTCTAACCGTAGCTTAACAATAATTATTATTATTCAAACACAAAAGTGTGAAACAAACATAATTCCAATGACGGATTATGACAGTCATCCAAACGCACAAACAACAGCTTGATGAAACAAATAATTATCATTCTAATGACAGTTTATTAATCATTCAAACACATGACACTATATAAATCATTCCAACACATGACACTATATACAACATCTCAACCAGAAGGCTTCTGGTATTATGAAACTGAATATGCCACGTTCATATCGTGACTCTCATATCAATTGAAACAACATCACAAGACATATAAGCTTACATACAGTCAACAGATCACACTTAAGTAACAGCGTTGAATCATCATGTGAAACAGCATTGTATTCTCATCTTCCATGACATTCCTTCTACTTCTACCATTCTTCATTCTCCTCTTCCCAGCACTCTCTTCTCTACATTCTCCTACTCTTCCTGCTCATTTTCCTTGTTCTCCATCTTCAGTTCAACCTCTCCTTAATGGTGGAGTAGTTAGGGTCCTTGTGACCGCACTGCAGCATCGCCGGTTTGAATCCACCTAAAGCAACTCTATAAGAACCTTGCTCAGAATTGCTCTGAGGGGAAATTAGTATAATGTATGTGTATGTATGTGTGTATTTCTATACCACCTCTTAAAGTCCACTACTACTCAGAGGCGGTCCCGACTACAGCCGCAAGTGTGTCCGAGCTAACACGCCGAAGCGCAACGAGCAATTGTGAGTGAAGGACTTGCCCAAGGTCCCTACGCAGCGGCTTGGGCGGGAATCGAACCCGCGACCTTTCGGACGCGAGGCGGCGACTCTAACACTTGGCCACGACGTCTCAATTGGTTGCTATCTTAATTATTGTAGGTCCATATCTCTCAGTCGAATCCGAGGGAGAGGTCATGACCTTTCTTCCCGGGGTCAATGGAGGTCAACCGATGTAGACCGCTTCAGCAGACGACAGAAGCAATGACGGTGCACGCCACAACAGTCAACAGCAACAGCTGCAGTAGCAGCAGTAGCAGTGGTGCTGACCTCATCGACGAAATCTCCCACCAGTTCCTCACCTGTCCGATCTGTTCGGATGGATTCAAGCGACCAAAGACCCTCAACTGCCTGCACACCTTCTGCGAGGAGTGCCTCGAGATCCGCTATGCCATCGAGGAGCAGGAGCGACCCTACCGCTTCCTCCTCTCTCGCTCCCTCTCCTGCCCCCTCTGCCTCGCCAAGACAGACCTACCGCCCGGAGGTGTGCGCCGTCTGCCAGACAACGCCGTTCTGACGCAGCTCGATGACGTCGTACGGCGCCGGAAGCAACTCTCGTCGTCTGGCGCACAGTCCTGCGACATCTGCAGCGCAGTGACGTCATCGTCGCGTCGATTGACGTCACGAGCGACGTCAAAATGCGTCGAGTGTTCGAAGATGATGTGCACGAAATGCGTCGAAATTCATCGCAAGACAAAGGTAGGGGCAGTAGCGCCTACTCTACAGGTATACGGGCAGGGTTTAAAGTTGGTTAGAGTTCCCACTGCTCTAGAAATTCTCTGCTTGAGTGTTCCCACTGCTCCATAATTATTTCGTTTGCAAATGCTCATTATTCGTCTGTTCAAAAGCAAGACAGGCAGACAGACAGACATACAGACAGGTAAACAAACAGGTAGACAGGCAGGGAGACAGCAAGGTAGCCTATAGACAAACAGGAAGGCGCTGTTTGAGGTAAGAGTTTCAAATTCAACCATGGAAGGAGAACTGATGATGTGAATATTGGCATCAATCGACTATTCTGTAATTACTCATTTGGTTTGCGAATTAAAAAGGCGATGAAATCTGGCACCAATTTAGAAGGAATCAAACCGAATAATATAGCATATAATATTATAGTCAAGATCACACTTTTTGGCTGGTAATGCAGATGATACAAGCGATAGGTCCCTACGCTCCATGCGTTCATGCACTCGTAGCTGCCAACCGTATAAAACACTTCTTTATCCAATATCCACTGCAGCCGCTGCTCTATGATACACTGGTAGTACCAGTCAAAAGCATTGGGAGAGGGGAGGGCAATGTTAATCAGCTTTGTTATGACACAGCATGGGGCGAGGGGGTATAAATGGTGTCGGAAGAGGAGGAGGGGGAGGGTCGTGTGTTTTTTAATCTGGATCGATGGATTATTCTATAGAAGGATTAAGAGAGGGGCTGTACAATAGTTATGCAAGCTAAGTGCACAAACACTGCGCAGTTTTTATATTGGCAATGCATTTCCTATTCCTACAAAACGACAGGCCTACGTGATCTACGGTGCTTAAGAGCAACAGCTGCTCTTGGCTCCTTAGACCGAAGCAGCTGATGGACTAAAGCTAAGCTTAATAGTCCTCTGCTGTGGGCCAGACGTGATCTGCACTGGGTATAAATAGATTGCTTTGCCATCCACAACACGTAAGAGTCAGCTGCAACAGCTATGGCCATGAATGAGTGGCAGCGCTTGGCACGATCCATTCCATCCTAGCTCTGTTCAGATCATTAGCCTTTCTCAAATTCAACCAAAGACCTTTTGTTTTCATCAACAGATTCATGCTCCTTCTTACCCTCTTTTTCAACCCCTTCAATCTAATATTCAGAAGAAGTCACCGTATGAAGTATTAAGCGACTTCGCTTTCTCAGTCTCGGCCTCTTTTGCTATAGATTAAATGCAGGGGCTTCTATCCCTTATACCAATCGCGCGCAACTGTGTTCAGTGGAAAACAGAGGGAGATCATTTTATAATGTGTAATGTTCAGAAATGGGGGAAGACTGGTCGGAGCGGATGGAAGAAGATTTAGGTGAGGGGAGTTGAAGATAATCAATTTTTGAGCCGAGATGCTTGCGAGGGGTTAGAAGCCCCTGGATAAATGAGAAATGATTAACCCGATCAAGTCAAACTGCAACGCATACATTTATGTTACGGCTTTTTCTAGTTCTTTCTTTCATGGTGGCTGGGAAATTAGTTGTCTGTAAAGTCTAGTTTGTTTGTGTTTGGCAATGAATAAAATTGACTACTGCTAAAAATAACAACAACTTTTCTGTGATAGTTTGAGGTCTTTGCTAGACAGATGGAACTGATTCGTCTACCTACGATTTCCAACTCAACGGCATCAAAACATCTGATAATTAATGTGTTTATAATTACGTTAAATAGTGTTTGGTGCATTTTGCCAAATATCTGTCCCTAGACATCTGAAGATTATTATCGTCGTTTGATTGCGTAATCGTATGCTCTAAACTTCTGAGCGCTATACTTCAAAGAAGCGAGAAGGGAACCAGATATATTTCATGAGTGCTGCGTCAAGTCAGAGTGGTTAGCTAGAGATACATATTATACGGGTTCGGGGACTACAGGGAGTTGGTCTTGAAATTAATTTCGTTTGTATAAATGCTTTTTCCATCTGAGGTTTATAATACTAGAGATTGGCAATTTGTGTGTCATTGTTCTTTGACAGGTGACGAGGGATCATTGTCTCTTCGATATCCAAGTGGA
Source organism: Dendrobaena attemsi (assembly GCA_034693945.1). NCBI lineage: Eukaryota > Metazoa > Annelida > Clitellata > Crassiclitellata > Lumbricidae > Dendrobaena > Dendrobaena attemsi. The sequence goes on from JAQFXW010003114.1 coordinate 4,947, forward strand.
AAAGGACGTGGAATGCAAGGTACATCGCGACGAAGCCATCCGCTTCTACTGTGAACAGTGTCAGTGCTGCGTCTGTGTCCTCTGCACTTTCCAGGACCACTCCGGTCATTCCATCTTCACCTTCTCCGAGGGAATCGACCGCTACAGCCACAACGTCCGATCCCTACTCGTCCAGGCTCGCAGCCGTTCTCAGCGGCTGAGCGCTCAGCTGACAACGCTCAGCCGCTGCGAGGCCAGCCTCAGGGCGGCCGACGATGCGATCCGAGCGACGGCCGTCGAGCTGGTGAGTGGGGTGAGACGCAGGGAGAGGGAACTGTTGGGTCAGTTGAGGAGCGTCTACGATGAGGGAACGGACGGGGGTCTGACGAGGCAGAGGGAGGCGATCGGAGAGATGGTGAAGGGCATTGGAGCCACCTGTGATCTGGCGGAGGTTCTGCTGGCGGAGAGGAGCGTCGAGTTCCTTCTCGTTCATCGCGAGATCAGCGATAAGCTCGTCTCTGTTGTGGAGTGTCCTGCGCTGAAGGACCTTCCAGAGGAACTCATCAGGAGGGACATCCGGTTCAGAGCAACGTCGTCGAAGGAAGACATCCGGTTGGTTGGATGTCTCCACGACGTCTCCAACTCCTCCAGTCAGAGGGAAGAGGACAATGGATCTCATTCCAATCACCTTCCCTCTCCAGATCCTCCTCCTCTTCTCCACGCAGATGGATGCATTGAGTGTAACCTTGACCCTGCAGACTCCCAGTTGAACCTTGAATTCGTCTGTGATACAAGGAGGCCAGTGCAAGTAACGTCAACCGAATCCTCCTCCTCCTCCTCCTCCTGCATCGACCGACCAGAACTTGTCCTCCCTGCTCGCGGTGGTCGCCTCAGTCTGCGTCCTCCGAGTCCCAGAGGACCCGATCTCTGGCCGACCCCTTCTCCTCCTCTGAGGCGCCGACTCAGGGCGATAGACCGAGTGGATCTGCTGGATTCAGAGACAGAGACCGTTGCCCTGGAAACGGACACGAAAGCCACCTGTACCGTTGCCATAGCGACGGTGGACCGCAGCACCCTGACGACCGTCACGACGACATGTGACCGAACGACGACCACTGATTGGCTGGTAACGTCCAGAGACCAAGAGACCTTCACCTCTCCCTCAGTGCTTCTCAACGGATCAGTCCAGACGGACCCTCCGCGGGTCAGCTCCAGATCCGTCCAATCAAACCCGGAGACGCTCAACAAGCTGACGATGACGCGCAAACCGATCCAGTTGGAACGCGAGACGAACACTCTGAGCGTCGCCCGATTCGACTGCGAAGTGACGGCAAGGATGTTGGGAGATGATAAGTCGACGTCGACGCAATCCATCGAGACGTCGGACTCTGGCGTCAGCTGTGACCTCGACCTTGAGCTCAGGGAAGAGGTCGATCGGGGCTTTGTCTTCCGTCGCGGAATTCGTCGTCACTGGAAGAGATCGTCCTTCGATCCGTCGGAGTCATCCTCCTCCTCCTCCTCCATCTCCTCTTCCACCTCCTCTCTACCCGTCCTGCCTGGGAGCAGAGGTCGTTGCTTCTCTAGTGGAGGCTCTGAAGATGACGGTTATGATTCTCAGCTGAAACTAACCTCAGCTTCTAGTGGAAGAGTAGGAGGAGGAAGGAGCTTAGACTGTCACAGTCCGCTCGAGCCTTCCGACGGAGAACTGGTGGAACTGGAGAAATACAGAAATCGTTTCCAGGTGGAGGAAGAGGAGGAGGAGGAAGAAGAAGAAGAGGAGGAATCTTCTTCCTCCATTGGGGTCATCCACTGTCGCCACTCTTCCTCTTCCTCCTCATCCACAGCTCCTTCGATTTCTTCCTCTTCGCTTCTGCTATCTTCGTCCTCTTCGAGAAGGGTTTCTCCTTCGTCACTCTCCATCGCTGATGACCTCAACTGTTCCTCTTTCTCCGATTCAATTCAACAGATGGAACAGTCCCTGGAGTCTTCCACTTCTCTCCACCGACCGGAACTCATTCCATCGCTTGGCTTTGCAGAGGAACTTTCGACTCTGGAGGAAAACGACGACGAAGACCTGGAAGATCTGAAGGAGTCTCCTTCACTCGATGGGAAGAATTCTCCACCGGAACAACATTTCGGCAGCAAAGAACCTTCAGATGACGTTTCGGAATATCTGCCAATTATTGTTTCCAGACCACGATCATCTCCAGCTGTGGGTGATGAATCTCTTGACACAACTGACTTAACAGTTGTAGAATCTATGGTTGACCACGCAGGTTCCCCGGAGAAAAGAATCCAAGAAGACGACAATAAAGTCGAAAGTGAGAAAGTCTCTTCTGTAATATCTTCTTCCACCAACTCAAACGACAACGAAAGTTGGGATTCAGAAGAAAGATTTAAAAATAAATCAGCAGATCAGCAATTGGTCAAAGGTATTCCGTCGACATGTGTAACAGTTGACACTTCTAGCGATTCAAACAATTCTGGGATGGTACATACAACACATGACGCCTGCATCTACCAACCAACAATTCCAGACAATACATTGAGAACTGATCAGACTACACAACTGCTGCCTAACAAAAGCCTGGAGAATGAATCTATCGCTGGAAGAGGAGTTGGTCAAGTAGAAGCTCCCGGAACGAATGATATCTTCAAGATCGTAGAATCAAAGATCGATGAGCGAGGAGCCGTATATTCAGTAGATAGCGAGACGAAGCTCAAAGCTCCTCACATCACAACAGATGCTGTCACCAAAGACCAGAACAATCAAGTCACAGAAACGATTGCGACCAAAGGGTCTGATGAGGCCGAGTGTGATGCCAAAGTGTCCCCAGAAGAATTAGTTCCGGTTCTTATAAGGCACCAATCTCCACAGACTTCAATCACTCTACCGGAACAGACACAACTCGAGACCACACCCACAAACTCAAGCAGTGACGACACGATAGCAACTGCGAGACCAGATCTGATTTCGGACAATAACTCGGTTCTCTTCACTGCTTCCAGGAAGAACGGTTCATCGGGATCGTATCCACCTGAAGTCCAGGTGGTAAACATCTACACACAACTGGAGCGACTTCTTCCGGAGATGAGAGCACTAGCGACCTCTCTTCACTCCTCTTCCTCGCACTCTTCTCTCGTCCATCATCTCGTCAACCTCTGCTCCGTTCTAGTCAAGGAAAACAATTCCTTGGCATCGTCTGATTCCATGGAGTGCCCTCCATCTTCCTCCATCCTCCTTCATCGTCCAACCGTTCGCTCTGTGCTCCTCGACCGAGCCGTCTCCCCCTTTAGACCATCGACCAGAGATGGTCAGACGTCGACCTGTGTGTCCCTCACCACCCAATCATCCAACACGGAACCAGCCCTTCGAGTCGACATCGGCGTTCAGTCGAAACACTCTTCTTCGTCGACCTGCGACCGCGAGACGTCGACCTTGAGAACGACCTTCCTGGAGAAGGAGACGTCTACTCGACACATCCACCTCCTACACAAGAACACCGCAACGGACAACCAGGCGACCGTCGACAACCAGACAACCATGAAGTGTGACGTCAAGGCTGCCTACCTCGAGGCCATTGCTCGCCCGGCCTTGACCTTCACCCGAGGGTCACAGTGTACCCCGCACAGACCTCCGGCCTCAGACAGAGCTTCGTCACCAGTTCGCTTCTCGTGCGTCGATAAGGCCGTTCTTGCAACGAAGGGAGACGCCCTGGAACCAATGGACACCTTCCCTGGAGTGGGAAAGACGAAGCTGGCCCGGAAACCATTCGTATCGCAGAGCCGTAAGGCGAAGAAACTGGAGTGCATCTCGGAGGGGGCGATCGAGGAGGAGACGGAAGAGGAGGAATTGGTCAGTGACGACTGCCTTCCTCCCTCCACCCTTTCAAGCTTCCGGTTGAAGATGGTCCAACGTCTGACGACGATGTCCATTCAGGACAGACAACTTCCTTCAAAGTCCCTCTCGAAACAACAGCGCACCAACAACAATTTCAGTCTTCCAGTTTCTCCCCGGCCGAGGAAATCATTCGAATCGTCTGCCTTCAGTTTCGAAGCAGTGGAATCGAAGGAGATGATGGAAGAGCCGGAAGAGACATTCGACGTGTCGTGATCGTAAATTGAATTTCAGTGTTCACTAGTTCATCCCTTGATATTTGCGCTGTCTGGGAAGACAATTCCATCCGAACAAGACAGGCTTAATCTGTCTATTCGTCTATCTTATAGTGGTCTGTCTGTCTATCTGTCTATCTATCTATCTATCGATCCATCCATCCATCCATGCATCCAACCATCCATCCATCCATCAATCCATCCATCCATCCATCCAACCAACCATCCATCCATCTATCCATCCATCTAACCTACATGTATCAATCGGGCTGACTATAATGTTAATTGCCTCTCTCACCAGAACAGTTCCGACTCTTCCACTGATAGTAGGAGATGGTCGGTCGTTGCTGATACAACCAGACATTGTTTACGTGACGTCTTTCACGATTCACAACAGTCTTAGATTTCGTGCGTTGGCCTTGAAGTCAACAGAAAGTAGAAGAATTAACGTTGGATTCTAGTCACCGATTAGCTGAGATAACTTGAATGAACCATCGTTTCATCTACTTTCATTTCTTCTTCTTTCATCCAAAGTCTGTCGGGGCAGGGAGTGGCACGGGGTCCAACGCACAACTGGGCGCGCCTCTGATTAGGTCGTGTGGAGAGAGAGGAGCTTTCGAAATCTTTAGATACAATACAATACAATAAATCTCATAATCTTGGGGAGGGAGGTCGGCGACCTGAGTTATCCCAAGGGTTAGCAATCTAAACAACGAAGTCCCAGACAGAATGACTGCAGAGGAGCGTCTATGTAAATCAAAGAACGTCTTAGATAACAAGACCTAACAGTAGGGACCTAACTCTCTCCCTCTCTATCTCCCTCGGAAGCATCGCTATTGTCTGTGTCTTAGATAACTGGCAGTAGGAGCTCTATCTCAGTAGCAGCAGCAGCAGCAGCAGCAGCAGCATTGCTGTTGGCTGTGTCTTTGTTAAATAATAAAATACTAATATAATAATATAAAGAGAGAGAGCCTCATCAGTCGATGTCATTGAACGATCGCTCGTGAATTAGAACAAGGGAGGCTACCAAGTCCCTACTACACAGTTACTTATGTAAAAAAATAATGTAAATCTCGATTTATATAGCACATATAAAGCGAACTCAACAGAGGCGCTAAAGACCCAATGGAGTGAAGCCATTCTCGAAGTAAGCTTGTAATCATAGGTCTACTTATTCTCAGGACCCTGCTAAGATTGACCGTATATACACGTGCCATTTTTGCATAACATTTCCGCCGGCTTTTACTTCAATGAACAGCCACATCACATGTTGATGCACAATATTATTGCACATTCACAACTTCCTTCAACGCAAGCCAAAACGTGATTACAAAAAAAATAACAGGAAACCTTTTCCATACCAAGCTAGAAGCAGAGTAAGACAGACTACGTCATGGAAAATTTCGTAGACATGCATGACGTCATGGTTCCGATGGTGATTACGTTTCGTCATTAGCATATAAGAGCAAATGAGATGCAAATGAGATGCAAATGAGATGCTATCCAATGTGAAGGCAAGAGTCCTGGCAACAGGCTTAAATAGAGATTTCACGCGGAACCCAATCGACGCTTCGCACGGAGGGGTCGAGACTTCATCCGAGAGTCCAGACGAGATCTACAGTCTTCGCAGCTCTACAGTCTTCGAGGTGGTTTGTACTAGTCGACTATGGTAACACACTAGTTACTGTACAATTACTTACTAGGGATGTGGAGCAGGTTGGGGGAACTTGGCTTATCGATGAAAGGTTACTGGAGCCCATCGATAGGTCTAGTACCTTCGACGTTGCGATGAAACATTCGCTTGTCTCTATCTTGTCTCGTTCAAACCATCACTTAGGCAGAGCTGGATTTAGGTGTTAGCTTTGTTAGGTCCAATTGGCGATAGAGGAACTATATAGCGCTTTGAGACGGTCCCTTACTGGAAGCTAGGTCTCAAAATTTTACTCTTAATCGTGTCTCTTTAAGTGTCTTGCTATCAATAATTGATGTCAAGGCGCCTAAGGGTAAGACTGTTTGAACTTAGCAAAGTGTGCAGTCCTTAGCTTATGGTCTAAATCCAGCTCTAGCATCCGGATCAGGACCGGTATTTCTACCCACCTGTGTGTAATGCCAGTCTGCCAATGCAAACCCGCCAGGACTGGGACGCAGAGTGGGTAGAACAAGGACCTCTCAATTGTAACTCCTCGTTCGTGCTTTCCTATACGACGAGCTTACACACGTCACACAACAGCTGTGTTCTCTGTCTTCATATATCCTCCTTCTTCAGTTCTTATAATTTATTGCCTTCTCTGGACACAATTAGGCCTATTACAGCCTGTCTCTCTGTATCCTTCTGGCTCTGTCTCTCTCTGTCTCTCTCTCAGCCTTTGTCTCTGACTCTGTCTCAGGCTCTGCCTTGTCTCTGACTTTCTGACTCAGCTTTTGTCTCTTGACTCTTCTACATCTTCCTTCCATCTCTTCTTTCTCTTCTTCTACTATGTATACTTCCTTTTCCTTCACTTCTACTTGTTTCTCTTCTTCTTCTTCTTCTTTCTCTTCTTCTTCTGCCTTACCGCTTCCTTTTCTGCGTATTCCTCTTCTTCTTCCTCCTCCTCCTCCTCCTCTATCTTTTCTTCTTCCGCTTCTTTCTCTTCCACTTCTTCCACTTATATCGTTTCTTCCTTTTCCACTTCTTCTTTCATTTCCACCTCTTCTCTCCCTCTCTCTTTCCTCTTCCACCGTACAAACCACCTCTCCCTTGCTTCCTGCTCATTCCAGCAAACCTTTCCATCCAAAACATGGCACGCATCCCAAAGCCTCCTGCGCTCTCTTATCATCATTAATGAAATCCTTACCCTTGCCAACCACAAAACCCAGCTATCTCAAACATTCACGACTTTCATCTGCGCTGCCAAATACTCTGCCCCGCCCCCCACCAATCTGGCTTCACAAAACGTCATTCTACGTCCGTTTAGATATCAAGTCAACCACATCAAGTAAATGCGCAATGGAGGTGGGAAAATTGCTTGGGGAGAAGGAGATGTATAGTTGGGTGTCATCTGCATATAGATGATGGTCGACAGAGGAAGATTGTATGACATGACTTAATGGTGTGGTATACAGGATGAAGAGGAGTGGACCCAGGTCGAAGTCTTGAGGGACGCCACAAGACAATGGGAGGGGTTGTGAGCAGTGACTGGAAGCTTTGACAGAGAAGGACCTGGAAGAC
>JAQFXW010003115.1:0-12246 GCA_034693945.1 Dendrobaena attemsi
GAGGGTGTGTCAGAGTTTTACACGCCGAAGCGCTTCAGCAATTGTGAGTGAAGGACTTGCTAAAGGTCCTTACGCGGCGGGTAGGATTCGAACCCACAACCTTTCGGTTGCGAGGCAGCGACCTTCACCACTACACTACCGCGTCCCGGCTGTACGCTAACTCATAATGTCTATAGCGCCCCCAAATTGCTTTCACACGCAAACGCAGATGCAAAAACCTACGAAACTTTAGATTACAAGTCCCATAGAAAGATAATTTGAAGCAATTATGATGACGATGTAATTATTATCAGTTACCAACGACAGTGAATTTCCGTAGGATTTCGACGCTGCTCGGAATCCTGCATCCGATCTCACCTGAGTCCGTCGAAGTCAGATCTGTTTAAAACAATTATAGCCAACGACGATTTGAGAAAGAATTCAAACAGCTTTACATCTGGATGCAGGGTCATGGAAATAGGAAATATAGAGCAGGGGCGGACTGGTCCACCCCGCAACCGGGCATTTGCGCGCCCGATGACCTGACTGACCGGGCAAGTTGACAAATATGAAATAATAAATTAATAGGAAAACTTTAAAATAACATCTGACACGTAGATTCAGTGACAATGTTGCCTAATAATAGACACAATCGTCGAAATACTGCCGTATACAACTATACGTCTATACAACTATGGGATAGCCTTTAGCCTAAAATAAAATCAATTGAAGCCTCTGAAGGTATGATAAACAATCTAAGCACTATAATAAATATTATTAATAATTAATTATTACTAGTATATAACACTATAGCCTATAGGCCTACACTATTACGTAATCAACTGCAGCTTTATCAATCTGACATGTTTTTGAATTGAACTGAGTTGAACAAAATTGTCTCGTTGGGAGGAGCTGATCTATGGAGTGAGAGAAGATGTCTCCACCTGAAACGATCGCGTGCATGAAAAGAAGCAAGTTTAGATTCTTGGAAGATTAAAGTGGCATAGAAAATATTACGGGGGAAAGTCGTTATAGCAGTTGATAGCTTAGCGACTGACTTAGACTGTGTTATGGGTTCGGCGGAGACCATAATTATAATATGTCTTAATGACTGGTTGCGACTTAAGCACCTAAAGAAGACCGGGGACTGTGTATGGTCTATTGTCAATGGGGGACATAGGAAGACACGGTGATGGGAGCAGATAGATGTAAGGAAGGAAAGAAGAAGAGAAATTAGAGGCAAGCTGCAGGGAGGGAAAGAAAGGGGAAGGAACAGAGCTAGAGAAGAAGAGTCAGAACAACACAGCATCCTACAGAGAATCTATGATGGGGCATTGTGCCAATCAAATCAATCAATCAATCAATCAAATCAATCAAGATGCACTGCTCTGTATTAACGATTAGCGAATTAGAAACATCTGAACCGAATGACACTGATTGTGAGTGTTGTTTATTGTTATTCAACAACAACATCGGCAAATTTGGCATTGTACAGTTGCAATAGACATTTCACTGTTGGCACACCAAGGAGGCCCAGAAGGGATAATAATCACCTATAGCCTATATCAAAGTGTATTACAGATGGAGTAATGGAAAATTAATACGTTATTTTTGGAGTTGCTTTCTAATTTTCCAATTGTTCTTAACATTGTTTATGGAACTTAACAAGTTTCTTAACTAGTAACTTAACTAAACAGACAACTTTAAATGGTTCCCTACTTATGACTATTAATTAGACTAGCTGTAACCCGTAAAAATTACGGGCAGTTTTAATCAACTACCACAATTTGAAAGAATATACCTACTTACTTACTACTTACTCGAAACGCGATCTATTTCGTAATATAAAGATACTTACCCTATCCCGTGCAAACTGACTTAGTTTAATTACCCTATCCCCGTGCAACTGAACCAATAAATCTTGCGTTCGAAGTTTCGTTCTGAGTTAAGATAAAATACGGAAAATAAGACTAACCAACCCTCTACTGGATATATTTAATGCGACTAATACGACCAAATAATATTTAGTGCACTCGGTCGAGGTCCAAATAATATTTCATGCGCTCGGTATAAATCTCGGCGCACGCCAGAAACGTTTCTTCTCGCTTCGGGAACATTAGCGGCTGGAACATTGGTGGTTGCAATTAGCATATCATTAGCATATAAGCGAATTATGTTGATTGATATCAACATTTGTATAGCACATTATAAGTTTCTCATAGAGGCGCTCTCAAACAAATATGTCTTAAGGAGAGCTGAGAATGTCGCCTGGACCACAGAATATATCAAGTGTAGCCTGGACTGACAAAGGAGCTAATAGTTTTACGTCCTGTGGCAGACTGTTCTAGAGGGACGGACTCAAGACCGAGAAGGCAAGCTCAGCGCGCACAGACGTACGATAACTCGGAACGATGAACTGACCCTGGGTAGCCGAGCGCAACTGGTGGTGGAAAGAACAGCTTGAGAACAGCACTCGGTCGAACCGTTCTGAGTTGTAATCGGGCGCCAAGCTGGCGACTGAGGTGTGTGATATAAATGATTATGCCATAGGCCCTACTGTAAGTCGTTGTCTACTGCATAGTAATTAACAGCTATCTCAGCATGCAGTCATTATTTCATTACAGATTAATCGTCAACTAAAGTCTGTCGTGATTTTTAGCAGAACGGAATAACGACCTCTAGATAACTATAATAATTATTATATTAAACGATCGTGATTACAAAACATTCACTCACATGATGCTTAGACGACATCTAAATAATGATAGATATCGATGTTACGCATCTAAATATAACAGATCTCGATGTTTAGTATCGTTAATGCGTCTTATCCAGCCTGCTAATAGGCCTACAATTGGGTGGCGATGAGTCAGCAGCCGTTGGTACACATTATAGTGTACATGCCAGGGAGTAGTTTTAAATCATTTTGTGACGATAACTGGCGAGGCGAGTCGTCCAAACTAAGAGAAATATTTTATTTGTATCGGCGCCGATTATGGCTGCCAATGCCGATTACCTTAATATCGGCGCTGATACCGATGTTAGTATCGGTACGGCTCTATTTTGAGTATCCGGAAAAATCCAGATCCGGAATATTTAACCTGCCTGATTTTGATTTTTTTAATTGAGGTATCAACAGACCCTCGGGATTTATAAAAATTATCTGGAAATTTTACAAATTGTTCTTCTGGTACGGCTAACACTCGTCAAGATTTGGCTGGGAGAAGGTGCTTTGGAGGGCAACTGCATTAAAACGTTTTATGGTTTTGAAATGGAACAAAAACAGTTAATAGATCACCCAATGAATGATTCTAAATTCTTTTGAACAGTTAATTCAGATTGTTAATTGACTTCAATCTATTATAGCACCTCATGTGTCTTAATTTCATATGTTATGCTGGTCTGCTTTGTTAAATGATTACAATGTATAGTTAATAGTTAAGGTTGATTACCTCTTTTCTGTTGTATTATTTACTTTACTCAATGTATAGTCAATACTTATTATATTTAATTTTTGGTTAACCTTTTCACTTTCACCTTTGAGCAATTGTCAAGGTCCTTATGTGGCGGGCGGGATTCGAACCAGCTACCCTTTGGTTGCGAGGCGGCGACCTTCACCACTACATTACCGCGCCCCACGGCGCAGTCTGTAAGTTCGAAATGAAGTCATTGGTTTGAATGGTTTCGTTATTTTCTCTCTCAGAATTCTCCGCACCGAACACAACGGTCCGGTCTCCGGTCTGGGGCGAGGGGGACGTCTGGAGGGAGTACTTCAACCAGCCACTCCCCTCCAACCAGCCCCTTCCATCGTACCTGCATTCGCAGTCGGACAGCGGGGTTCTACCCGCTTCCCAGAACGCTCGCGTGGCCGACAGGCCGCTCCTGTCCGCGTCGTGCGATCAGATTCTGTCGTACCGAACGCAGACGGGGAACGGCCGTGGGGTCGAGAGGACGTCCGCTCCGAGGGTTTCTTCGTCGTCGTTCGCAGGAAATGAGATGCGGGCGGTCGAAGAGAACTCCCCGTACGTCTTCGACCGACTGAGGGACCGACTGCTTAGAGGCAAGTTGAACGACTGCTTTCTTAGCGCTCCTTCTTACCTGCGTGACCTTTGCTGTCTCTCAAGTTTAGGGCCGCCAAACCCTCTGTTCTTCGACCAGGGTTTTACTCGTTGTACCCTTTTCCCGTTCCGCGCTCAGGCAGAATAGGGATTTCTCTGCGGTTGGTCCTCGATCTGGAATGTACTCCCTGTAGATATGCGCCTGAGCCCTCGGACCAACTTATCTACATTTTACAAGTCGCTTAAATCTGATCTATTTAACCGTGGCTGGGCTGGGAGCGCCTCTGAGTAGGTTCATTTAAGGGGCGTTATATAAATTTCCTAAATGAATGAATGAAATGAATGAATACTTTAATTTAAGACTTCTATGTCACCTTCTAATTATAGCTCTTTCAATGCGCCAGGTATCAAACGAAGTGCTTGTAAGACTTGGTGCCAATATCCGAAGTAGCCTATATGTAAATCGAGCGTCTGTGTTTTGACAGAGTTTGGGGATTACATTTTAGTGGAAATATGAAATCTGATAAGGAATTAAGAAGTGCATTGCAGCTTTCTTTGGGTGGCCAAGATGATCGTGTTGCAAGAAGTGCAAGAAGTGCGAACAAAGCGAAGTGCAGAGGAAGTAATATGACTAATATCCGAGCAGTGATGAGCGCAACTCAGGTTGAACCTAAGTGCAAGGCTTATGAGGAATATGATGTTGAAGACTCCTGAGTGAGTACATAATTTAAACGAGGAAAGAGCTTCGATTGCTAGCAAAAGTAAGTGTTCATAGGTACAAGTGCCACCCATGACGATGTCTGTGTGTACGTCCAGGGTCCTAGAAGTTTAGGACCGCAATGCACTTCTCATGTTCGGGACTGCAGTGCGATCCTTTTTGCCTGCAGCCAAATGCCAAGGAAAAGGAAACATGACTATCTCCCAAAAATACATATCATGTTCTTCTTCCGCTCCCGTCTTAAAAGAAAGCGTAACTACAGCAGATCAAGATCAAGCTGTTTTGACCAGGATCTCGGAATTTTGTCTCCCAAACGAAGGAGACACTCATTTTAGTTCTATTCATTCATTTATTAAGATATTTCTATACCGCCCCTTCAAGTCCATTCACTACTCAGATGCGGTCCCGATCACAGCCCGTAAGTGTGTCGGAGTCAACACGCCGAAGTGTCTGAAGCAGTTGTGAGTGAAGGACTTGCTTAAGGTCATTACGCGGCAGATGGGATTCGAACCTGCAAGGCGACGACCTTCACCATTACACTACCACGTCCCACTATTGATCGTGTCCTGTTTGAGCACCTTCACTGAAACCTCCCATCTGTGATTGTGTGTGTGATAATGAAAAACATTGACTGGCCGCTTATTGCGATCTACCATAATTGTGGTGATTCCATTTCTATAGCCTGCTTCTCATTGTGTATCATTTTTTAGTTTCAACATTAATTGTTCGACTTCGAAATTCTATTTGATTTATAGTCAACCGTAGCTTCTGGCCTCACCTAAACATTTATTTATTCATTTATTCACACATTTCTACACCGCCCTTTAAAGTCCACTCTTACTCAGAGGCGGTCCCGACTACAGCTCGAAGGTGTGTCGAAGTTTACACGCGGAAGTGCCTCGAGCAATTGTGAGTGAAGGACGTGCTCAAGGGTGTGGTTTGGGTCTAAACCGAACCCGCGACACTTCGACCGTGTACCACTGGTGGACCGCAGTCCACCAGTGATTCACGGTCCACCAGTGGTCTACGGTCCACCAGTGGTCTGCGGTCCACCAGTGGTCCACGGTCCACCAGTGGTCCGCGGTCCACCAGTGGTCCGCGGTCCACCAGTGGTCCGCGGTCCACCAGTGGTCCTTGATTATCTGGCTAGTGGTCGACGGCGAGCAGGTCTTAAATTTATTTTTACAAATTAAAAACCCAAACCAGATAAGGTTTGTCAATCTAATTAGATTTTCTTAATTTCAATGGCTACATGACGGAACAGAACTTCTGATAGCGCTAATATCTACAACAGAAAATCAAAATTTAGACCTAATTAAGGCCTACAGCTGTAAAAGAACTTATAGAAATTAAATAGGATCGCATAATGATTCGCCAGCGGTTGAAAAATGTTGTGGTGGCTCTCGCGATCCAGAGAAGTAATATTTATTGGTCAACGCCCTTATTCTGAAAGAGTTGGGAACTAACTGCTGGTCTGAATTATGAACTGTCTTTGATATAAATGCCTCTTCACACGGAGGCGCCTGACCAGTCTAGTGAAATGATGGACCAAGTCCGCTGCTGAGCTTAATGGAGAGAGCTGTGGTTTCTGGTTGGTGAGACTGATTTGTGCCGTATTATGTGTCGCGACTGAATTGCCAAGTCGACGTGTATCAGATGGCCAGACCTCGACGTCTGATATACGATCGTAATATCACGAAGAAGAAGGAGTCGTATTGGGTGACCACGGATATCGAATGACTGCAGATCGAGCGGCGATGGTAAATGACAAGGCCGTATGAAATAACGCGACCAATTACTGTATAGCAGATGTGCTGCTGCTGCTGTTGTGAGAAAAGAGTGGATGAGGATGGAAGGCCGAGTTGGAAATTGAAATTCTCATTCGTGGCAAATATCACGTCTTCTGGCGCTGTAGCCTATAATAGTTGTCAGCAGGGTTTAAAGAGGGTGGGAACGCGTGGGAACGGCGTTCGCACTCCTCTCTTGAGTTCCCACTGCTCCAGTTGGAACCATGTAACACGTATACAAATCACACCTGTGGGGTTCCCACTGCTCACCCAGACCACTTTAAACATGAACTGGTTGTCAGGACGGTTTAGGTTATGCAGTAGGGCTATGATCAGGTCCTGTTGTTGATTTCGTATAGTAAGTCTATGTAGGCCGATAACAGGAGTTGAATCTGTCGACCGCGTGCATGGTGCCCAATTATCAATACATCTCAATTTACAACGCTGCCGCCATTCGAATAAAGGTTGAGTCGACCTGAGTTTTTTTTGTCTGAAGCAAACTTGGATCGTAAGCGTATACGTGCCAATATGTTGTCCAATTCTGTCGCACCAGAGCAATTGTGACTGCAGAACTTGCTCAACGTCTCTAATTGTATTGTATTGTATATCTGTATTTCTATACCGCCTCTTACAGACCACTACTGCTCAGAGGCGATCCCGACTACAGCCCGCAGGTCTATCGGGAGTTTTACACGCCGAAGCGCTGGAGCAATTGTGTGTGAAGGACTTGCTCAAGGTCTCTAATTGTATTGTATAGTATTTCTGTGTTTCTATACCGCCTCTTACAGACCACTACTGCTCAAAGGCGATCCCGACTACAGCCCGTAGGTCTCTCGGGAGTTCTTACACTCCTATAGCGCTGGATCAATTGTGAGTGAAGGACTTGCTTAAGGTCCCTACGCGGCGGATGGGGTTCAAACTTGCGACCCACTAAATGCTGCGAGGGCTTGATGTGGATTCGAACTTGGTTTAAAAAAAACATATCCGTCCCCTCTAAAACAATCATACATGGCAGTCCCAGAAAGGAAGACAAATAGAGCGTACCACCTCCCATCGGGAGAGTCGGTTAGGGTCAGGTTACCCGTCGTGAGACGGGACGATTAGGGTTAGAGGGGACGGATATGGAAGATTACCGATTTCTGCCCTCAATTACTTACCTTAATTTAATTCCATTAGTTATTTACATTTTTCGACAGCTGTTTAAAGTATTTGTAGTGTTTGTTTTAGCATTTTCACATTAATCTTAAGTATACAGACGAACTGAATTAAAGCACAACGCTATAATCAACTAGTGTTTATATTTTTTTATAGGAAAATGAAGAGAACTTATTTATCACGTATAGATCGTATAATGAACAACGCTAAGATGGAGATGAAACGTCGGAAAGGACGTGACGCCGCTGCAGATTGTGAGGAAGTTTCGATGGCTAAGAAAAAGTTAATATTTGATCAGGTATACAGGTTAATTATCTGTTTGCAGTATGACTTCTTTGCAGAATGATAGTTGAGTTCATGAAAATGTGTAATAGCTCTACCAATGGGTAGATATTTAATTTTTTTGCTGTAGTCATAAAGATATTTAATTTCTTGCTCTAGATATAAAGATATTTCATTTCGGAGTTGAAATCTGAGGTAGGTTAAAGTTGCCAATGTAGCAATATTTGCCATCGAGCTTATAGCCTCTGTACGTACGTACGTACGTACTATTAAATCTGATTTTGGACGTATTAACACGCACCTCACAGCCAATGTGTTTTAAACAAAGGGAGAACCAAAGTCTATAGTTATCGGCATGCACTATGCTAGATTTAGTTGCAGGTCTATGGTGCAAATTTACCGGCGCAATGATTTTATGATTTTCTTGTCTTCTGTTTTGGTTGTAGCTCATTCCTCATCCTGCTTTTCTAAGACTTCTGAAGACGGTCGGTGCTACGACCGAAAGATTTGTTCATGATTTGGAGATCTACACAGTTCAACAGGTTTGCTGTCTTCATTATTTTGCAAATTTCTTTTAACAATTGAGCAAGAGATCAGATTTTGTTTGTCACATTCTTTTTAAGCTGAAGCTAGTTCTCTTGTATAGTAATAATAATCATAGAGATTTGAGTGCGTAGTTTGTAAGCAGTCGAAGAAATGAACACGGCGATTCAGAAACACTTGGGATAGAGAACTCAGTCTAGATGGGCCTGTGTGATGAGTTTTGTGTTTAATTTTTTCTGAAGGTCGTGAGTATCGCAGATATCCTAATGTCAGTGGGTAGGTTGTCCCAAATTCGAGGGGCAGATGAGTTGAATGACTTTGATGCAGTTGTGCGACGCCGATGAAGGACAAGGGCTTGTGTTGTTGTGAAGAAGTCGCTATTCTCTATTGCTAAGATTGATCGCCTTGCACTGGAGCGGCTAGATATATTCTGAATAATTTAATAATGTGATAATAATTACATTTCATGTATCTTTAAGATCAGTTCTTTTTCACTATAGTTTGGGCGAGCGGACCACTGAGTGGATATCTTGAGTGCTATATCACTTGAGGTGATATTGATTGACTGTTGTTTTTCAATTACAGCTGTCCTTTTACCTCAAAGAATACATAAAACAGAGGCAGCTTTATAATGTCAATGACGCTCATGTGGTCTGCTGCGGAGACGATCCCCTCGGTGATGTTTTTCACGTGGATAGGTTCACCACATACGACGTTTTGTGAGTGACCAATATTACTAGACATCCTCAGGATTAGTTTTTGACTACTTTTGTTTTTCTGGAGTCTAGAAGTTATATGGATGGCTGCTAATCGATATTGTTCTGATCAGTTGACTAATTTATTAGATAATGTTTAATTCTATCATTGTTCATCATTGTTTAGTCTCGCTTGCACAGTAAGGAGATGAAGTAGCTGTCTTTCCATTGACGATGAGAAGAATTAATTGTTATAATGAGTTCTTGCATGTTGTTGAATTACGTTAATGGGCATAATTTATGAAGGTCGCTGCCTGATCAAAATCGCAAGCACCGCTGGTTTTTGCTTGCTGTCTTAAAACCTATATTTCTCACAGAACCCAACGCACTGGGTGTGCCTCTGAATGGGTTGTACTGAAAGATGCGCTTTAGAAATGCAATATAACGGTGACACAAACAAATAGTCAACTACTTTGTGGTTTTGCTCGGTAAAGAGATGAATGTATTACAGAAAATTTGAAAATATTAGGTGTTTTGTTTATTTTATCGTAGCATATCTATATTTTTTTATAAGGGGTCTCTCAATAATCACAGACTGTCGGGCATTTATACACGACAATTGGACCACACTAATCGTTTGTTTATCTTTATTTTGTATTTCCATTAGAATTTTGTGTGTGCAATGAATGCGTGCATTTGCCGACATGTGTGATAAACTGTTGTTGATCTGATTGTTTCTGTTTACAGAGATTTAATTTCTAAAGCGAGTACTCCGCTACTCAGTTCATCTAAGAAAAGGATCTCTACTTCATTCGATACTAAATCCAACGACCTCGAGACTGTCAAGCAGGTCAGTGGCAACGAGAATTCTTTCTTCTGACAAGTTTTGCTAATTTGTCTGAACAGTGTCTTAACACGTTAACTGTCAGGGACGAAATATCTCGTGCCAAATCAGGTATGTCTGGACGTTCCTGACAGTCCGATAACGGACTGATATTGTCAGCGGCTATTATGCTAAACTTGGTAAATAATGCTACAAAGATCTTGGTTTCTAAATTGTCAGTGACAAAGCATGTCTGATTACCTTTACAAACCATCAGTATCCTTAATGCACCTTTTGATATTTTGTATTAGCAGTGGAAAAGCCGTTTCTTCATTTTTCATATCCTGTGTCTTCCAGGGCGGGCAATGGAAATTCTCGGACGACGGCACAGGTATGACAGCTTACTGCAAGAGAAAACTGGCAATCGAATCTTTGCCAAAAAGATCTGCATCATCAGTGAATTTCTCAAAACTTTTCACGCGAGGAAACGAACTGGCATGCAATTCTGTGACTTCCGTAAGCGACTCTGTCAAAAACACAGGACTGAAGGGATTGTTGGAGGAGAAACAGGACGTTACCCTAAGTTTGTGATGTTTTTTTTTTCTTCTTTCTTATGTATGTGCCTTAGTGTGTTTGCAGAGAGACAATAGATAGATAAGAAAATATTTATTTCAGGGGATTAGTCAGGACATTAATCATCGGTCAATACTGTTGAAATTACACAGAATTAAATTAGGGAAATGCAAGAACCATTTAGAGACATGTTTCTTAAATTGGTAGATATTAGTGGATAATCTTCTCCTTCATGATAAGGCGTTCGACCTCAGAACAGCAATACATGGACATTCTACTGCGCTGTACCGTGTTTCAAAGAGTAGGCCTACCATTCAAATAATGAATTTTTGTCATGCCACTGTAGGATAGACAAGAGTAGATCAAGAAAACAATAGTTTATTTGTCATTTCATTCATTTATATCAATACTAAATGCTAATCCAATCTGAGCATAATTTCCGATAATTACGTATTGGATTACCGCGTTATCAGGTTAAGCCGTGTCAGGTTGCTGCGTGCGGGTAATAATTTGTACCACGGTCAATGTGTTAAAGTGGATGTTAACTTGTCTTTTGCAGGCTTGAGCAATTCAAGACTGAGTGGGGTGTCGCTATCATCCATTGGTAGCTACAAGGTTCCCGGCCGCCTGTGCAACCTAGGCAGTTCTGACAATGATGGACTGCGTGTGGAAAATGGAGAAGCTTTCATGCAACAGCTATTACCAAAAGTCAGAGACGAAGGGGCAATTGTAGTCAACATTTCAGACATAAAGAGCATTCACAACAGTCAGGTTGGCAACATTAACTAGCTTGATAACTATCCTGTGACGCTGCCTTCAATCATTATCTTACTGTATTTATTTGTGATATTACTATTTGAATTGAGTTTCTTATTAGAGTAATCACTTATTCGACAATTCACTGTAGTACTGCTTCAATAAATTGAAGTCACGCCACTTTAATTAATTAAATGACCTTAAGTTTCAATAGTTCTTGTTATTTTTGCCTTATATAGTAAGGATGTCATTTCTTTTGTATTGTCTCTTCGTTTAGTAGCACAAACTGACCATCCACAGCGAGTTTGCATTTATAAGAGTAGATATAATTATTATTGTCTAGTTTTTTTTACATTACAGGACTTCACGCGCATTTCAGACTCACACTGGGGAGACGCCAAGGTGCTGAACTGGTTGTCAACCATTGCTGAAGAGGCTATTTCTGGAGAGTCACCTGACTGTGTTAGTAAAATTACTAATTTAATTATTTTTTGTAGCAAAAGTATACAAGACATGTTGTACTGCAATGTTTGTGTTTTGAGTAAACATCTTGTCATTCATTCATTCATTCTGGACTTTTATATAGCACCTCTTCAAGATATTACTCTGAAGCGCTCTCATCACAACATCACAAGCAACCGACATCATCGTCTTCATCATCATCAACAATAATAACTGAATAGTAGGGGACTGTACGAGGCGGTATAGAAATACACACATACATACATACATAAAGTAAGGTACATAGTATAATTTCAAAGAAGGCAATTCATGGTATAGAAAAGTGAAAACTAAAAAATTAATTAGTGTAGGACTTGACTAGTTAACTCAGTGCCTCCCAACTGTTTCTGACTTGTCTTTGTCCAACCTACCTGCT
>JAQFXW010003116.1:0-12246 GCA_034693945.1 Dendrobaena attemsi
TTGGATGACATTAATACCATATGTCCATGAATAGATACGCTTAAAATGTAAATAAAACTGGAAGTGGGATAGAATTTTATATAAGAACTACAACTGGAAGCTGGAAATATGATTAAAATCTGAATTAAACTCGAAACGGGATTATAGATGAAAATATAACTACGATTGGAAGCTGGATATTGAATTCACCGCGGAAGGATTGAATTATGTCATGACGTCACGGCTGAAGGTGTCCTCTACGAGTATATAGACCATGCATATTTAGGTCAACCAATAAGGATTGACCACCGCCATAGTGGGCTGTGTGTACTTTACACGCCCCGATTGTTTACCCTTGCCAAAATGGCTGGTACACGACAAATGGTTCACGACAATAGGCTCACGACAAAATGGTTCACGACAATTGGCACACGGACAATTGGCTCACCATAATTATAAGCCTACAGTTTTCTACCTTTTGTTATATAAAAGTAACGAAATATAGGGTCTATAATAGATAAAATGAGAAATCGGGAAGAAAGAGTAACATAAACGCCGTTAATTAGAAGCTGGATGAAATAATGAAATGTAAACATTTAATAAGAAATCTGAAAGAACGAGTAAAATATAAATACCGGTAACGAGAAGCTGGATAAAGTAACGTAAATGTATAAATTAGATAAGAAATCGGAATGAAAGACTAAAATATAAATACAGTTAACGAGAAGCTGGATAATACATGTATAATGATGAAATGTATACATTAAATAAGAAATTGGGAAAAAACAGTAACATATAAATACCGTTAACGAGAAACTGGATAAAGTAACGAAATGTATAAATTAAATAAGAAATCGGGAAGAAAAAGTGAAATATAAATACCCTTAACGAGAAACTGGATGAAATAATTAATTTATACATTAAATGAGAAATCTGGAACAAAGAGTAAAATGTAAATACCGCTAAAGAGAAGCTGGATAAAGTAACGAAATGTATAAATTAAAGGAAGAAGCGGGAAGATTAAAATATAAATACCGTTACCGAGAAGCTGGATGAAATGAAATGTATACATTAAAAAGGAAATGGTGAAGAAAGAGTAATATAAATATCGTTAACGAGAAGCTTGATAACATTATAAAATGGTGTCACGACAACTTGTCTGCAGACAATTCGTCTACCGACATTTCGTCTACTAGTTCATCGCAAACTGCAAAATGTGAATAATACTGAAACAGAAGCTTGATTAACGACGGAATAAAATCTAAATAATACTCAAAGAGAAGTGGGATGAACGAAGGAATAAAACGAAAATAATACTGAAATAGAAGCTGGATTGACGACGGAATAAAGTCCAAATAATACTGAAAGCGAAGTGGGATGAGCGAAATGATAGTGAGACAGAAGCTGGATCAACGATAGAATAAAATGTAAATAATACTGAAAGAGAAGTGTGATGAATGAAGTAACAAAATGAAAATAATATTGAAAGTGAAGCTGGACTAAGTCTAATCGATATAATGAAAGAGAAGTGGGATGAAGGAAGGATTATAACGTAAATAATATTGAAAGAGAAGTGGGATTACTGAATGAAATGTAAATAAATGACTCAGAGAAATATAAATAAAATTGAAATAGAAGCGAAAGCATCAGCATAATGGTCGCTTGTCAATGTAGATGCAATATCCTAATCTGTCTTTTGAGGAAAGTCTCCTAGTGGAGATGGACACCTAATGATGCTAATCCACACGTCCGTTGTCTTTGCATGCTATAACGGTGACCACTGACCAGCAATCATTTTGCCACTGGCCAAGGAGACCCTAAGGAGGCTGCATTGAACGACGTCTTAGATTTCACGCTATCTAGACACGGTTCAAGACAATTGGTTAACTATGCCATATCGTGTACTAAGTAGATATACGAGAAAATATAAATCAAACTAGCAATTTCATCCCACTTCAAAATCCATTTGGATTTTCATCGTAGATCTTCATACACACATGGCGTTACTGTCATCCCACTTCGAGTTCATGTTAGATTTTCATCGTAAATTCAGCTTCCAGTGGTGGATATGTTTCTTATTGTTCATCCCACTTCGAATTTAATTTAGATTTCCATCGTATATCTACGCAGTACACGATACTGCCTAGTGAACCAAATGTCTGTGAACCATTTGTCGTGGAACCATTATTGTCTTTCTCTTTCATTTCTTTTTGATGATGACCTGTGCTGTATACAATACAGTAAAGTTCAACTAGGTTAAGTACGATAACTTTAACATACAGAAGTTAACACAGTGAAGCTGATACAATGCATGTTATTGCTGATTGTGTTCTATTTGTCTGTGTTGAAGATCTGGAGATATGCTAAACACATGTTGAAAGTGAACCAAGACAAATCCATGAGTCTAATACTGTTCAAGAATGATTGTAAAGATATGAGAAAGACATGAGAAAAACCACCTAAATTTAATGTAAGCCATAA
Source organism: Dendrobaena attemsi (assembly GCA_034693945.1). Lineage (NCBI taxonomy): Eukaryota > Metazoa > Annelida > Clitellata > Crassiclitellata > Lumbricidae > Dendrobaena > Dendrobaena attemsi. Next base: position 2,461 of record JAQFXW010003116.1, read on the forward strand.
TGCATTTAGAACAGTCTGATAGCACATGCAGGAACTAATTAGCAAGATGCCTTCATTTTCACACATGCAAGTACCAACTCTGCAGAAAAACTGTAACTGTAGTTTGTGCAACAGAACATTTACAAGTAGGTGCACTCTCGGTCAACATATGCGAATCGACCAGGACCAGGACGAAAAGCCACAAAAGTGCATTCCTTGTGACAAGGTCTTCGCGCAGAAGTGTAACTTTGACCAGCATAAAAGAAGCCACAGTTGCCACAATGTGGAAATGCTTAACAGGTTCAATTTATGTCACAAGAAATTCTCAGGAGATGGTAATCTTACTGTGCATAGACTGACCTCTGCTGTAAAAGAGAAACCATACGTTTGCAATCTCTGTTGCAAAGCATATTCACGTAGGCAAAGTCTCAGTGAACATAAAAGCACACACACTTTGGGAAAAAGACCATACAAATGCAATTTCTGTCACAGAGATTTTGCATACAAGTCTCGTCTTGAAAACCACACAAGAATCCACAGTGGTCTAAGGCCACACAAGTGCATTTGTTGTGACAAGGCATTTGTGCTGAAGAGTGGTCTGGAAAGGCATAAAAGAACACATACTGACGATAAACCATACGAGTGCAACATATGTTCAAGGAAATTTGCAATTGTTCAGAATCTTACTGCGCATAGAAGGATCCACGCTGAAGAGGAATCACATGTTTGCAGTGTTTGCTGCAAAGGATTTTCAAGGTCGCAAAGTTTTAAAGAACATGAAGGAATGCATATTTTCGAAAAGCATTACAAGTGCAATTTACGTTGCAAAGAGTTCTCGCAGAAGCCTTGCCTTGAGGAACCCATGCATAAAAGAATCCATGCGGCAGTAGAGCTGCACAACAGCTGTCACATGGAAAGCAATTTTTGCTGCAAGACATTCTCACAAAATCAGAGTCTCGTTAAGCATACGAAAACTCATACTGGAGTTGAAGCATATAAATGCACTTTATGTTGCAAAACATTTTCAAAAAATCACAGTCTCATAGAACATAAGAAATCTCATACCAAAAAACCCCCATATAAATGCATTTTATGTTCCAGGGCATTTTCGCACAGGCATAGTCTTGTAGAACATGGAAGAGCCCACACTACAGCGAAACCATACGTTTGTCGCATATGCAGCAGAATGTTTTCGCAAAGGAATTACCTCTCTAATCATTCAAAAACCCACACTAAAGATATACCATTCAGTATTTGCCAGGAAGTATTTGCAAACACTGATGATCTGGAGAATCACATCAGGTGTCACATGGAAATCAATTTTGTCAATTATGATAAACTCTCTGAAGAAGTTGCATATTATATGAGTGATGGAGAATCCATCGGGGAGAATTTGTATAAATATCCAAGCCTTATCTTGAGCAGGAAAGGCAAGAAGAATGCAAGTCGTTCACTGCAGGCTCTCAATAATGTTGATGGGATGACATCTTCAACCGTGGAAACTCAGTCAGCTAAGAATGACGTGAAACTAGAAGCAATTGAAGAACAATTGCCTGCAGATCGGTTCACAGTTCGCGCTGAAATAAATCAGTTCTTTTTTGCACCTTTTGGTTGTGGAATCTGTGGTGAAACTTTTGAAATTGAAAAAGAATTTATGGATCACTGTCATCATCACCATAGTGATGATTCCGAGAAAGATGCATTTCATGAACTATTTGAAATTTATTTTCTTAGTTATTTTCGTTTAAAAAAGGAAGCTCATTAGTGTCAATTTCCTAGTGTACGACTGTAAGTGTATTGATTTGACACAGATTTTATTTAAATCATGGCAGAATGAATAATGAATTTGCTTATCGGTTTAACCAAGATACATTATAATTTTTTGCATTGCACAAATAAACTCATTGCAAGTGACCTTGTTAGTTAAACCTGTGCAGCTCACAAAATGATTGTTCGCTTTATTGAATCCCATTAAAATGCCAATCAAGATGTGTGAAATGGAGAAAGCACTCAAGCACTGCCAGTAAGCTGATTAGTGTCAATTTCCTAGTGTACGATTGTATTGATTTGACACAGATTTTATTTTGAAATTTGATTGTTATAATATAGGAACTAAATGCACAAATTTAAATCATGGTAGAATGATAAATTAATTTGCTTCTCGGTTTAACCAAGATACATTATAATTTTTTGCATTGCACAAATGAACTCATTGCAAGTGACCTTGTTAGTTAAACCTGTGCAGCACATAAACTGATTGTTCACTTGATTGAATCTCATTAAAATGCCAATCAAGATGTGTGAAATTGAGAAAGCACTGAAGTACTTCAAGTAAAGTAAGAGCACAGTTATTAGGCCTACACGAGTGGAACTTCACGGTTAAAATGCAATAATTGTATATTATTAGGCCTATGTGTCTTATGAAATAAAATTGCTCTGATTTACTAATATTATGGACAGGATCACCTGTGGGACTACCGTTAAGTTATTTGGACAGATGTGGTAGTTTAGTGGTGAAGGTCGTCGCCTTGCAACCGATGGGTTGTGGGTTCGAATTCCACCCGCCGCGTAAGGACCTTTACCAAGTCATTCACTTACTTAATTGCTTCGGCGTGTAAAACTCGGACACGCCTGCGGGCTGTAGTCAGGACTGCCTCTGAGTAGTAGTCTGTAAGAGGCGGCACAGATATAAACAAATACAATATATTTTCTGTGTTAGAAAAAGTTAGCCTGTCTTAATGTTGATATCGGCTTCTGCAAACTGCATCTCTTGCACCACCGCTCAAAATGTGATTTAGGCTAGGCCTAATTTTTCATTTGAAACTGAAAGCATTCCTTTTCAACAAACTCTATCCTCTGCCAATTTTACCTCGAGATCTAGTCGTTAGCCTGTTAGCCTTATAGTCCTGATAATGCAGTGTCGCAGTCCGCGATACTTAAGCCGGGTTTGCGAACTTGCCTCAATATTTCTATCTTGGAGCCTAGCTATCAGCTGTGTAGTAATAATTGTGATTATATTAGAATAGTACATGTAGATAGCCTACTGGTCTCAGTCGATGAGAGAATATTATAAAGGATCTTCCAAGAATGATAATAGGCTAGCTATAGCCTAGGCTCCAAACTCCTGCAGACCATGACTTTATAATTAACTATTATTTTAAAAGTATCGGATCCAATCAGAACTTCGTGCATCGTTAGGCGATTTCAGATAAATTATTTTTTGAAACGTTGACCTAGTAGGCCTACAAGTCGGCTAGCCTAATAAAGTCAGTTACCCAATAATTAGATTTTCTGCAACGCGCAATCGATGGATCTCTGAAGTAATAGCTCTTACCTACGGACGAATCCTTCCAACCTGAAGTAGGCCTAGTGATGTGAACAACAATAGAAAGGCTCCATGGTCTAAGTTAGGCTAGATCAGAAATTGAATATAGCTTTTGCGTCGGTTGGGCACCATCACTCAATCGGTCAGGGTTGTAAAAAAGTAGAATAGTGACCATTTATAAAATATCAAAGTTTCCCACCACAATGTGTGCGCCCGTGCTCGGTTGATTGAGGTTCAGCTCTAGGTTCAATAAGATTCCGGTAATTATCGCCAACAGCAAACCTTGTTCTGCCTGAACAAATCGTTCTTTCGATACATTTTGTCCACAAACTCTCGTTTCTCAACCTCCATTAATATATCTTATCTAAGCATTTTCTAATGCAGCCATCTGACTGCCACCCTGCATAATAACCCTGATATCTTAAGAGGGAACTATTTTCTGAAATAACGTTGCCTAAATGAGCGACTCTGAAAAGGCCTTTCCCACCGACGTTGTGTTTTCTGACATGTCCAAAATTTGAAGAAAGCGATTACATTCACAGGCTGATATTTTGTAGCCCATGGTGTTTGATTTCTGAGAATCTTACTTGAAAAGATTTTAATGTAGACATAAGCTTTTTTGGATGAAAAACTATAAATCATTAGGAAAAAGTCAAGTATTTTGGAAATGAAGCAAAGGACCTGTCATTATTTCCAGCTGGCTTGAAAACTGCTTCACACAGCAGGATTCTCATTTGTAGCTGGTTTTCGTGGGGACGCCAGGTTTCCTTCATCGGAAATATTAGGCCTATGTAGGCCTAAACCAGTCTTCATTGTATGACACTTTCGTGAGTTGCATCACTAGACTGACCATAGACAGAACCAAACAGTCTAACAGAGTGTACGTCTAGGCCTATCGCATTAAGAACAGCAGAAATGTTGGTAATGAAGCAAGAAACTGGATGATGAGATGTTAACCTTAAAACATGGACCCGATGAAGGAAATTGGAGTTTGAAAGAAGACATGCTTAGGCCTATTCATCCAGGTTTTATTCAATCATCTCATGCAGTTATCCTGTATTTTGAGTAATGTGAAGTGGAAATTAAACTAAGGCGTAGCAGAAAGTTATTGATCTCCTACGCAATGTTAACTTCCGACACAAGTAAACCTAGTCATATAGCGTTCGTCCAAGCTTTGTTTATATGCTAATTGGATCATTGCAACCAGTTGCGCTACAGAAATAGGAACAATAGACCAGACTCTGCGATTGAGCAGAGGCGGTGCTAAATGAATAGCAGGTATTCAATCGAGTCTTGTCAGTCACATAGCCGCAATATGCATCTACGGTGGTGATGTTCCATATCGATGGCCCGTTGAATGGGGCTGCAAAGCACATTACGACAATGTAAAGTTAAACACAGTTATACAGGCCTATTTGGGACATAACATTCTACACAGAGGTGGAAACACCAAGAATTTCGGAAAATGAAAAAAACTCCAAATTAGATCAATTCAGTTGAGATTTTAGACTGATAAACACAATAATTAATGATTGGTTGCAGTTGGTTTTAGTACAATAATAAGTCAAATTCCGGATTTTAGGCCATTGAATTACATCGTTAACAAAAATAATTATAAAAATAGAAATTAAAAAACCTAAAAATCAAAATTTCTTGTTTCTCTTAGATTTCTGTTTTTTTTCTAAAGAAATACTTTTCCACCTTTGAATATGAATGTACATGACTGTCGCCTACAATTGTACATCAACATTAATCACCTACATGTATTGTAGCTATTTTATTTAGGCCTGTGCAATGCAAACAGAATAGTCTATCCAGAGGTCTATAGATAGGCTTACCCAAATTGAATCCTATTAGACTATGCGTTGGTGACTTGGTAGATCAGTGGTAAGGTCGTTTCCTTGTGGCCGGAGGGTCGCAGGTTCGAACCCCGCCTCAAGCCGTAGTGTAGGGGCCTTGATAAAGTCCTTCACTCGCAATTGCTCTGCAGTACAACTGCTCTTGCGCCAAAAGGGCGTCTGTGCACTTCTGAACTATGTACAAAATAGGGCAATATCACATTACAGTTGTATTGTGTAGCTCTAATATCACTACGCAGGTCTAGTAGACCTACACACTGACCATGCATGGCAAGGTAATTAGGCCCTACAGAATGATGTCGGGGGCGTATCTGTAGATATGAGATTCTTAAACATAAATAAACCTACTTTGCTGGTTCGGCTATAATAGATTAGATGGTGTACCGTGTTAACGAGTGACACATTTATAATGCTAGTAGGCCATACAGTAGATAATTAACATAAGAGGGATGAATTGCGAAACTGTTGATAGTAAAACAAGAAGTGGGATGATAAAACTACATGCGGATGATAAAAGGGATAGGCTATGGAGGAAAATTTTAATTTACAATAAGAAGTTATAGTAGACCTACACACAAGAATTTGTACGTCAATGAAAACAAGTAATTAACAATAAGCAGGAATCGAGAGAAGTCTGCTTAACTCCATCAAAAGAAGGAAAATGACCTACTTCGGACATGTGATGAGAAAGAAAGGAGACTGTGTGGAAAAGGAATCGTACAGGCCACGGTCACGAGAGGAAGAACAAAGGGAAGACCGAAAAGCGGATGGATGGAAAATAAATATCAGGACGTGGATGGAGATGCCAATATTATCAAGATGATTATGGTGATGGCTGCTGACAGAGAAGGATGGAGAAGACTTGTCCATTAAGCGACCAACTCTCGGATCGAGGATGGTTGAAGACAAGACAATACAAGACGAGACAAATGACAATAGATTACCTGACAATAGTTCTACAGTGTTTTACTGATGGCTAGTGAGTCTTATTTAATACTTACCGCTGGTAAATTTAATCACCTCTCTGACGCAAACCGTAGGATTATTGTTGATTTTGTCTGGGCATGTAGTCATCGTGCTAGAATAGGTTTGTGGCTGACAGTCTTTGCACGTGTAGCAACTAATAGGTCCAACTGCAAGAAGAAAATTCAAAGCATGCAGCGTAGAAGCACCTTTATAGATGCAGAAATATTATTGTCTCGCTTAATGCAGTAATCGTCATACGAAGAAACTTACAATAAATTTCAACGCTCTCCTGGTACAGTAGGTTAGGCCGAGGCCCGTGTCCGGACGTTACATCAAAGGATGATTCATCAAGGACTGTTCATCAAGGACGTTTCATCAAGGGACATTATTTTCATCAAACGGACGGTTCATCAAAGGACGGTTCATCAAACGGACGTTTAATCGAAGGACGATTTATCAAGGGCTGTTCATCAAAGGACGATTCATCAAAAGAAAAAGAAATGGTTACCTGCAGAGGTTGCAAAATGTTTACCTGTCGAAATGTTTACCTGCCGACTGCTCACAAAGACGGTGCCAATGCATACATGTAAGCTAGAGATATTACCATAAATTGCTTGGCACTTTATGCCTTATTTCTTGGTCTTACTGCTGACTAATTTTGATTACGTTGAATAAATATTCAAAAATGAGTGTGTTCTGATGAATCGTCCTTTGATGAACCGTCCGTTTTATGAATCGTCCTTTGATGAACCGTCCGTTTTATGAATAGTCCCTTGATGAAACGTCCTTGATGAATTGTCCCTTGATGAATAGTTCTTTGATGTTACGACTGCTCCTTAGAACTCACTCTGGCCTGTTCTATAGTTGGCTAAAAACTGTTCTTTGTGACCGTGCTGGAGTCGGGAGCACCTCTGAGTAGTCCCACTTGAAGAGGTGCTATATAAATTCTCGGATGCATGAATGAATGATTAACGTTTGAGGAAACGTCCGTTTGACGAATCGTCCTTTGATGAATCGTCCTAGAATCGTTTAGGCCAACATTATGTTGTTATTGTAGCACGACTTCAAACGGAAGGCCTATATTAAGCGAACGTCAAAACGGGAAGATCATTGTATCGTCATGTTTTAAGTATACAGAAAAGCGAGTAGGCTTACATTTGGACGTTGCTCTAAGACATAGGGCCTACCAGTTATTTCTAAGATGGAAGAAACACTCATTATGAAGCAGAGACATCCAAGTAATTGCCACATGTCCCTGTCATTGAAAATATCACTTCGTTCAGCCCAAGTCACGCCTAGATTTAAACCAATCTACGTGTACATCGCGTAAGCCTATGATGCATCTGAATTAAAATTTAGCTTTACAGAAACTGTTTTCGAAATTGACAATTCAGTAATTTGCAAAATTATGTTCTTTTTATCTGCTGAATTTCAATTATACGGCCTAATCAACGATAATAATGAAAAAATTGACAATTTGACATGCCAGACTGTGCAACGAGAAGATGCAATCTATGGATTTCCCTCACTTGGATAATTATAAATCGGATCGTGCTGAGCAAAACACCTGGACTCCTGGAGTCGTCTTAATCGTTAATCGATTCTAGAGAATTCAATGAGTAAAATTCGATTAGAATGTCGTGCAGGACTTGTACTATTTTGCAATTTTTCTGATAACGTGATAACGTTAAATATGATATTTCAGAAGTTAGTGCAATGGACTGTGCTTATCTAGTAAATATTATACTGCCACTCAAGAAGCGACTTTTTCTGTCTTGTATATGCCTAATAGGTCCTGCATAGAGTGGCGTAGGTAGACTTACATTCAAAATGAGGCAACTTTGATTCATGCTGGTTATGTCTGTGCCTACATATTACTACATTACCACGCCCCACAAATACGAAGTCCTGTCATCTGGCAATGAAACCGATTCGGACATTATCTAGTCACGTCACGGTTTAGACTGATATTTTATTTAGTTAAAATTTGATGGGCAACCTTGAAACACCTGGCTACTTCGACTAATTACATGCATGTACAGATTTCTAGAGTTCTCGAGGTATCAATTTTGCAGTCTATTATAGTTTTGCAAAGTTTAAAGAAGCTCTTAATGAATGAGGAATAGTAACGTTAAAAATAGGACAATATTTATTCAGCAGACAACAAAATTATTTTTTCATCAAACAGTTCCATCCATTTTGGGCTTTAAAGCTAAACTAAAGAGTTACACCGAAATCATTTGCTTTGCAGTTTAAGCGTCGTATTTCGTTCATCATTGGCTATTGTAAATGGATCGTTACAACCATCTGTTTTGCAGAAGTAGACACAATAAGACAGGTGACCCGATTCAGATTCGGACGACTCGCAATGATTCTGCTGAATGTTGTCTTCCATATAGCCGCAATATGCATTCAATATGGTGTCGTTCACTTTTAATGGCTCTAGGAAAAAATATAATCACAAAGTATAAAAAAATATAGGGGGGGCCTATCTATATCCATATCTGCATAAATAGGTCCAGTCCTTTCTATAGGCAGGGGCTTCTATCCCAAGGTGAGTGCAGCTTGATCCCAGTGGAAAACAGAGGGAAGTGTTTCTATTCAAGTCTTATTAGTCCTACAGATTATCCAGTTTCAGAGTCTTCACTAGTCACAGATACAACTACATGTATTTTTAAGAGTAATTAGTGCATTTATCTAATCAGAAATTAACTGAATCTCATCTGACTGAGTCATCTGACTCATCTTGGATGGAAGGACCAACCTTTTAAGAAGTACATGTAGGAAGGATTTGGATTGGGCTCTGTTGTTTGTGAGAGATAGAAACGCTACATACATGTAGCAGGACCAATGTTGACTATTATTATCCATTATCATCGCCACCTACAGTAATCTCATCCTTTATCCACCAAAACAAAATAACCAAAGTCATCTTCACGCATGAAATTTGAAATCATTGGTCTATTAATCATTCTTGGAGACTTTGTTGCATTGTGGGAAAATAATTTACATTCTGCAATAATAGTAGGCCTAGTCTGTTAATTTTGTGGAATAAGTGAGGCCGAGGTGGTGATGATGTTGCCTTCGATGCGGTTGTCTCATTTAGTTTTACACGAAGGGTAGGTCTGTAGGAGGTCGAAATGATTTGTTGCTGGTTACGGAGTATCATGGCTTCAGTGGGGCGTGGTAGTATAGTGGTGAAGGTCGCCGCCTTGCAACCGGAGGGCTGTTGGTTCGTATCCCACCCGCCGCAAGTCCTTCACTCACAATTGCTGACACACCTGCGGGCTGTAGTCGGCACCGCCTCTGAGTAGTAGTGGTCTGTAAGAGGCGGTATAGAAATACACAAATAAAATACAATATAATACAATACTTACTTACTTACTTACTTACTTAACAGAATAGTCCGTTAAAGCGCAAAGTATGATATCAAAAACACAAACTCTTTATAAGTCAGCAGATACATGTAGGTAGTCAGAAAATGCATTAAAGTATATACACATTGGCCTATAAATATGGCCTAGCCTATTCTTTCTATTTGTAAATTGTAGCGAATCAATTTGTCACGCTTTTGTCTGTATTTTGCTTTGTTCTGGCGAAGATCCTTTGAATTTTAGTGTATGCTGCTTTGGTAACATTTATGCAAGTCATCATCAC